>QYTT01090616.1:0-10970 GCA_006980735.1 Dasypogon diadema
ATCATAAGTGATTGTTTGGCGGAGTGTTAAGCGTTGTTCTTGCGGTGCAGAGAGGTGTGGGTTCGAATCCGTCAGAGTGCCTGATTTTTTTGGTTTCTTTTTTTTTAATTTGTTTGCAAAGCTTAATTTTTTTTGCGCTTCTTTATCCTTTTTGAGTACCACTACTTTGTGGACTCAGAAACAAGACGGGTTTTCCCTTTTTGCCCCTTCCTTTAGTCCTTGTTGGATAATGCACTCCTTTACCTTCGCTCCCCTTCTCCCTACGCCCAAAACCGACGAGCTTAAGCGGGACCTAAAGAGGAGTTTGCCTAGAAGGAGGCGAAGGTAATCACAGGCATATTTCGCAGTTGGTTTCTTAGTCGCTCCGAGATTCTTAATCCAGTTGAATTTTTGTAGTACAGAGGATAGTTAAGGGCGGGGCCCTAACAGGGCGATACTCTTTCCCGGAACCTGGCGCCCAGACGTCATACTAAGTGTTCGGTCCATTATCAGTACATGTATTACTGATCTACGGCGTAACTGTTCCTTTTTTATTTTTGTGTTTTTTCCTCTTTTTCTTCAAACTTCGACTCGATTGCACTAGAGGGTGGGACTGTCATGCTGACTACCCAACCTAAAATTGTTTCCATGAATCTGTTGACTTAACAGCTACTGCAGTACTTCAGAACTTTTTACTGCGACTTAGCTTTAAGATATTTTACTACTCTATTATTACTAATTACAAAAGAGAGTCACTTTGTGATCAAAAACCGTTCCAGCCCTCATGTTTTCCCTAGTTTTATAGTAAAAATGTATTTTACAGCTGAAGATCTCATTAACCCGACAAGTTTCGTTGAGTTTAACTAAGTTTAACAAATTTCAACTCAACTCAAGTTTCCATTACCACTAACTCGAGTTCAACTCGGATTCAACCTTGCATGGAAAGGAAAGGTACTGGAAAGTTGCAAACGCTGTAATGATTTAAATTAATATCTGAATCAGGTGTTAATATCGGTAACGATCGAGGTAGAATAATAGTGCATAGAGAATAATAGATTTCAAAAGTTTTTGAAGTACTCTACAAATAAGATATTATTTTCGAAGGAGTTAGTGAGGGAAACGCTTAAATCTACTCTATAAACATAAAATATATAATCAGCCTTAGGCTGATTACTTGATACCCTACATGATATAAGTATTTTGGTGGCTTGGTTCGAAATGCTGTGCCACCTTCAAAAGCGGGCCATCAGATTCAGCTCCAATGCAATCATTAGAACTCTCCTGCTGCTTTCCTCGAAGTTTCTATGAATGGACGTCTGCTTCCTCTGGATTCTGCTGTCTGGGATGCCTTAAGGAATTGGGACTCAGAAAAAGACTGCAATCTCAATCAATTGAACACAATATATTTTTTAAAATTTAATAGAACATTTTATTGCCTCAGCAAATCGCGACGTTGGTGAATTGATGTCAGGTCGAATACTATTTAGAGAATAACACAAAATCGCGGATTGATTTACATTTAAAACGAGGCTTGAATTGACTTGAAAAAACAATTGCACGCGAAAGTGAGTTCTGCCGGGAAGTCTACTTTTCGAGAACTTTTAGAGGACTGAAAAATAAAACAGATGAACTCGATTGCGTCCATCCAAGTGGCAAAGTAGTTTTTTGCTCAAAATGAAAAATAAACCCTACAAATGTCTAAAGAGTTGCCCCGAGCTTGACGCGGCCAAGCTGGTGACGCCACACTACTCCCCCACCAGCAAAGCCTTAGGCTTTAGCGATAACACTTAGGAGGCTTAGTGATTCGTCCGGTTCTGGTGGAACGCGATTGAAGCAAGGTATTACCATCGCGTAGAAAAACAATTTTTCTGCCAAAAGAAACACTCGGCCTCGGGCTGTCAGCAATTTGTGAAGAAGAGTTAGGTTGACGCTTGCCTGCATTGTAAGTTGGCGAACCTAAACTGTCCGGCGTCGGTTGAGATAACGCTGTGGGACTGACTAAAGGAGTCGCAGAGAAACCTTCAAATGCTGGACTGCATAAACGCTGCGGAAGTGAAGGACCCGGCGAATCAGAAAAAAAGTCGATGTTATCAAAAATGTTGCTTTCCATGAAACACGGCTTAAGCCTGTCGATCGAGATATTATTATGTTTTCCATTGACGTTTAGCGTGTAATATTTATCTCCTCGAGAGATGACCTCGAAAGGTCCCTGATAGGCAGGCTGTAAGGCGGAACGGGAAGAGTCCACCCGAACAAAAACATATGGAGCAGAAGCTAGTTCCTTAAAAACGAAAACCTTTTTCTTAGAGTGCCGAGAAGCCTCAGCAGGACTAATATTCCTAAAGAAAGATTCGAGAGAAACGAAAAATTCACTTTGCGAAGCAAATCTTGATGGGTTAAAGAAATCAAATGGGAGTCTCAAATTGTGACCCAAAACAAGCTTGCCGGAGAATATTTAAATTCCTCGCTGCTGATTGATCGAAAACCCATCAAAATTAAAGGTAAAGCGTCAGTCCACGATTTGTCTTGATAGCACATGATGGCCGCTTTCAACGTTCTATGCCATCTTTCAAGAAAGCCATTGCACTGAGGATGGTATGCCGTAGTTCTTCGCCGCTTGAAACCCAACAAAGTTTCGAGCTCCTTGAACAAATCAGACTCGAATTGCGAGCCCTGATCCGTAATTACTGTAGAAGGAATGCCGAAACGCGAAATCCAACCTTTAACGAAAGTCTCAGCTATCGTATCTGCACGAATGTTCGTGATTGGAAAAGCCTCAGGCCAGCGACTAAACCTATCGATGATGGTAAGGCAGTATCTACAACCGTTCGACAAAGGCAAAGGACCAATGATATCTAAGTGAATGGTGTCAAACCTTTCAGTTTGAGGAGGGAAATCAGCTAAAGGTGCAGAAACGTGTCTAGAAATTTTGGCCCTTTGTCAGGGTAGACAACTGCGAGCCCATAGACGAGCATCTCGTTTAATGGACTTCCAAATAAATTTCTGCGATATTAGCTTAACCGTTGCTTTAACCCCAGGATGTGAAAGATTATGCACCTTAAGGAAAACATCTCTCCTAAAATTTTGAGGTATGTAAGGACGAATCTGATCTTGAGAGACATCACAATAGATTTCTTTATCTGCAGAACCAAGAGCGATTCTTCTCATTTTTAACGACGGGTTATTCAAGAGCTGAGTTAGTTCCTCGTCGTTAATTTGAGCTTCCGAAATCGCATCCCAATCCATATTCGCAGGAAGATCTTGCATCTCGACCCGAGATAATGCGTCTGCAATGACATTATCTTTTCCCGAAATATGCCTTATATCGGTAGAGAATTGACTTATAAAGTCCAGATGTCTGAGCTGACGAGGGGAAGCTTTGTCGGACTTCTGATTGAAAGCGAAGGACAGAGGTTTGTGGTCCGAAAATATAGTGAAGACCCTACCTTCTAACAAAAAGCGAAAATGCTTGATACTGTAATATATTGCAAGTAATTCACGATCATAAGTGCTGTACTTAGACTGGGCCTTAGACAATTTGGCAGAGAAAAAACCTAACGGTTGCCAATGACCATTGACCTTTTGCTGTACAACTGCACCGATCGCAAAATCTGAAGCATCAACCATTAGCGCCAGAGGAGCTTCTAACGCAGGAAAGGCCAATAAGGTAGCCTGTGAAAACAAATCCTCCAATTCTCCAAAGGCTTCGATCGCGTCAACAGTCCAAGCAATTTTCTTTTTACCCTCACTTTTCTTTCCTGTAAGGTAGTGACTAAGACGCCGCTGGACATTAGCAGCATGCGGCAAGAACTTACGGTCAAAATTTACCATTCCCAGAAAACGTCTTAAGTCTTTAACCGTTTCTGGAAGCTTGAAGTCCTTAATGCCCTGGACGCGTTCGGTTCAAGGCATAATACCTTCTGCCGAAACCAAATGACCAAGAAACTTTACTTCGGGCTCAAGAAAGACACATTTCCCCAGATTGATGCAGAGCCCAAATTGCATTAATTTGGTAAAAAGTTGTCTCGGGTGAGAAAGATGCTCCGGTTCAGATTTTGAGGCTATAAGAATGTCGTCCAAGTAAGCAAAACAAAATGGTAACTCCCGCAACACCGAGTGAATGAACCTTTGAAACGTTTGGGCTGCATTGCATAAGCCGAAGGTCATTCTGGTGAATTCAAATAATCCAAACGGTGTGCAAATGGCGGTTTTAGGGATGTCCGAGGGCTCCATTGGAATTTGATGGTAAGCCTTGACTAGGTCTCCCGTAGAAAAAACTCTGCATCCGTGAAGTTGAAGAGCGAAATCCTGAATGTGTGGCAAAGGGTAACTGTTAGGCACAGTGGAGGCATTAAGTCGCCTGAAATCTCCGCAAGGTCGCCATTCGCCGTTTTTCTTCTTAGCAATATGCAACGGAGATGACCATGGGCTGTTAGAGGGGCGACAGATACCCTGCTGCAAGAGGAACTCAAATTCCTTTTTTGCCGCAATAAGTTTTTCGCCGCATAAACGGCGGACTTTAGCAACCACAGGATGCCCTTTGGTAAAAATGCGATGTGTAATCGCATGCTTGACAGTTCTAACGAAACCGTCGTCCATAGTGATGATCTTAAATTCCCTCAACAGACGCTGCACGTCGATGTTAAGACTTGGGCTTATGAAAATAGAGAGAGTAGCCACTGTGTTAACCACGGTAGTAGCGCGAGACCTAAGGGATGTCAGCGGGTCGATTAACACTTTATTTTTGATGTCGACCAAAAGTCCAAAATGATTTAGAAAATCCGCGCCCAATATGGGTTTAGAAACTTCAGCCAGAATAAAACTCCATGTAAAACAACGACGCAAACCCAGATCTAAGGATAATAACTTTCTACCAAAAGTTTTAATGTGATCTACATTCTCTAAGGTCGTCTGCATGGCATCAGAAACTACGGTTTAACTAACTGCTCCCAATTTCATATAAAGTTTCATTTTTAAGAAAAATTGCATGGTGCTATCAATCAATAAGTTGTTAGTGTTTCTTTTTCGGCCTAAGTTTATAAGTGCATTAACTTCTTACATATTATTTTCTAAGTGTATTAGCTTCTTTGAAGGAAATAATTGGCTACTCTATTCTTCCCAAAAAAGAGAAAGAATTTAATATATTTCGGGGTTTCTATTTATATTTTGTTAATCCTAAGCCTAAAATTTGCAAGTGCATCGTTTATCGTGAATTCTTCCAAAGTTTGTCAAAATGTCATTCGCAGATGTAGCAAAGTTTTTCGCGGATAGGGAAATTATATATGAAATGAGGTGTAGAGGTGTGAGACCATTTGACTACACCATGAAAAGTAGAATAGATTGGTGGAGGAAACAATTAGCCAAAGAGTCAAAAGATAGCGTAGATTTCTTGCAGATTAGATTTTACCTGCCACCTGAAGAAGATCTTAAAGAAGCAAAATCTTGGTTTGAAGCAATGAGAGAAGAAGCAGATACAGAAGACGAGTCAGTGTTAGAGCGAATTGCGGTCAGGGTTCAATATCTAGACCAAAGAGTCAAGAGGATAGATGTAGACTCGAGTGAAGCTTTAGATGTGTCAAAGAAAGAGTTGGTGCAGAGCATAGTTGAGCTGATTCAGAGGATTGAGAAAGCACAATACGAGTCTTGGAAAAAAGAAAGCCTAAAGAGTAGTAAGCCATCAAATGCATTAAATTTCAATATTTCCTCAGATAGTGAAGAGGAGGAGTTAAATCATACACAAGTTGCCAGCGATATTCGTCCGCGAGCACAATCAAATCTAGCTAATATAACAGGTCGTATTGGTATGGTACACGTTGAAGATAGTGAAGATGAAATGAGTTCTTCACTCCTTGTGAATAGTATAGCAAGCGTAACTTCTCAGGGAAATAGATCTGGACCGAAGCTTTATAAGTGGCTGATATTTTAGAAGGATCAGCATTACGTTGGTATCGCCGGAAAAGAGATACGCTAACATCCTATAAAGTTTTCGTTAAAAAATTTTTAGAAGAATTCGAGCCTTTAAATCGTATCGGAAAATTACTCGATTTTATTAACGATAGAAAGCAAAAACCATCGGAGAGTATTGTTCAATATATTTGTCTAGTTGAGGATATGTTTTTTCGTTTGCCGCATTCACCTGTGGAAAAAGAGAGAGTTAAGATAATTCGCAAGAATTTGTTACCACAATATATTCGCGGTTTATCATTACACGAATTCAATACGGTGGAGGAGTTGGAAAAGGCCTGCAGGAAAATGGAGGAGGCTGAGGCCTTGGCAGGTGAAAGCAGTAGTACAGTTAGACCTATTCAGTATCACGTCGATAATCAACAGTACAGAAATCATGTCAAGCGACCACTAGGCAACCATAGTAGTAACCCACAAGATAGACAGAACAGGGACAGAATGTTATCAAGACATAATGAGCGCTATTCGAATCAGCAGCCATCACAGTTTAGCACCAGGAGTTTGGGAAACAATGGGGCCGGAAATGAGTATTTTGGGCGCCATTCAAGATTTACGCGAAGAGGAGAGGCTAGCACGGTTAACCAGGATATAAGGGTCAGGTGCAATTTGTCTAACCAACGCCAAGTTACGCCTCAGGTAAATCGTAGTCGCAGTCAAAGAGCGTACACCGTTCATAGCAATCGAGAAGTAGGTGAGCTGGGTTTGTGTCCCGAACAATCCACAAGTTTGTTATCGGAAAACCACAGCGAAGTTGGAGATCAAAGGACGGGGCCAGCTTCAGAATAACGCCGTCCTTAGAAGTTCATCAGAAGACAACCGTAGTAGAATGTAGTGAAAGGGACAAACGACCTTATATTCTCGTTAGCGTATTGGGGGTTGAACTCCAAGCCTTATTAGATAGTGGTGCTTCAGTGAGCATAGCCGGGAAGAAGGGTATTGAAATGTTGGAGAGTATAAATATGAAAGCAATGACCGAAGACTGCAATGTTGTTATGACGGTTGATTCCACAAGACACATTATTTCGAAAGTATTTTATGTCCAAATTAAATTTAAAGGTATAGTGAAGATATTGAAAATTAGGGCTATGCCTACCCTAGATAAAACAATAATCTTAGGAGTGGACTTTTAGGAGTATTTTAACTTATCGGTAAAAAATAGCTTAGGACACTGGGAGATCAGTGACTTGTATATTCAAGACGACTACGGGTTGAAAGGAGAAGGCGCACTTACCTCGGAGCAATTAGAAAGATTAGCAGAATGCAAAAGTAGATTTAAAGATTTAAGTGGAGGAAAGCTAGGGAGAACAAATCTCATGAAACATAGAATAGATACAGGAAATGCGGAACCAATAGTACAGAGAGGGTACCAAGTTTCACCTGCAGTTCAGCAGCGATTTGTGAAAGAGATCCAACGTATGATTAGCCTTGACGTTATCGAACCATCATTCAGTCCATGGTGTTCGCCAGCAGTATTGGTGAAGAAGTCGAATGGTGCAGATAGGTTGTGCGTAGATAGTCGCAAATTAAACAAAGTAACAAAAAAATCCGCATACCCTTTGCCAAGAATTCATGAGATATTAGCGCGTTTAAATAGAACTCGGTATTTAACCGACGATTCAAAAGAGAAAACTGCATTCTGTATCCCAGGAGTCGGTCAGTTTCAGTTCAAAGTAATGCCTTTTGGTCTTTGCAACAGCGCGGCGAGTCTTCAATAGTTGATGGATAGATTATTTGGATATTCAGACTCAGTATTTCCGTACCTCGACGACATTATTATCGCAACTGAAACATTCGAAGAACATCTAGAAGTACTTAACTGGGTGTCAAGCAGACTGAATGAGGAAAATTTGACAGTAAACTACGAAAAGTGTCATTTCGCTCGTTCTTCGCTTAACTATTTAGGTTTCTTAGTAGATAACAAAGGTCTTCGTTCAGACGAAAGGTAATGTTAGACTTCCCCAAACCAAAAACCTACACAGAAATGAAGCGTTTTATTGGACTAGCGTCTTGGTACAGAAGATTTGTGCCAAACTTTGCAGAGATCGTTGCGCGCTTACATGATTTAACCAAAGGAAAAGAGAAGCGTAATGTGCTAAGATGGACAAAGGAAGCAGAAGAAGCTTTCCTTTTACTTAAAACAAAGCTAGTAGAACCTCCGGTATTAGCTAATCCGAATTTCAGCAAGCCGTTTTTCGTGCAATGTGATGTATCAGACAATACAATTGGAGCCGTTTTAACGCAGGAGACAGAAAGTGGTGAAGAAAGATCGATAGCGTATGCGAGTCGCAAATTGCGTGGGGCGGAAATCAACTATACGACTACAGAAAAGGAATGTCTTAGCATCGTTTTTGCATTGGAGAAGTTTCGAGGGTATCTTGAAGGCTACAAGTTTTATGTCAATACCGATCACTCAGCTTTAACGTGGCTCTTTAGACAAACAAATCTATCTGGAAGGCTTGCGCGATGGGTAATGAAATTGCAAAGTTATGATTTCGAAGTAGTCCATGTAAAAGGCAAAGAAAATATAGTTCCAGATGCATTGTCACGAATCCCTGAAATTTCTGTGTTAGAATGTAAACCAAAGGAAGACGATAGTTGGTACAATAGCATGGTAGTACTCGTTAAAGAGAACCCGAAGTTCAAATAAGGAATTTAGAATTGCATTTGTGGACAAGTAATCATAAAACTATTAAGATCTGCTTGATGTCCAGCCGCGTGCGGAATAAAACGTCGATAAAAGTTGACTATACCCAAGAAGCGCCTCAACTCCTTGACAATTGCAGGTCGATTAAAGTTCAAAATGGCATCAACGCTATCAGGCGAAGGCTTTTTACTGGACGATTTTATCGTATGGCCAAGAAACTTGACCTCAGTCTTCAAAAAACACACCTGTCCAAGTTAATGATAAGGCCATATTCCAAGAAACGTTGGAAACCTTGCTTCAAATGATCGAGGTGCCCCATTTCAGACTTCGATGTCACCAAGACGTCATTTATATGGACGATACAGAATGGAAAATCTTAGAGACCGAATGAATAAACCTCTGAAAAGTCTGTGCAGCGTTGCATAAACCGAAGATCATTCTAGTGAACTCAAGAAGTGCAAATGGTGTGCAGATAGCTGTTTTCAGAATATCCTCAGGTTCCACAGGTATCTGGTGATAGGCCTTCGCAAGATTAAGTGTGAAAAAAACATTTCAGTTTAGCAGCTGAGGGCTAAACTCGTGGACCATAGGAATCGGACAGCGATCAGGAACAGTCTTGGAGTTTAGTCGCCTATAATCTCCACCTGGTCCTCATTTACCGTTCTTCTTTCTAACCATGTGCGGCGGAGAACACCAGCAACTTTTCGAAGGACGGCATATGCCTTGACTCAGAAGGAAATCGAATTCCTTCTTCACGGCAACAAGTCTATCAGGAGTTAAACGACGCACTTTTGAGATGATAGGAGAGCCCTTAGTATCTAATGATATGGTGTGCCGCCATACGCTTAACCGGTCTGCTGAAGCCTGTATCGATAGTGATACTATAGAATTCACGAAGCAGCTTCTGAACCCGTTCGTCTACTGAGGATCCAATTGAAGCAAAAAGTGGTCCCATTGCGATATCGCCCCTCGATCTCAGAGACGTGAGCAGGTCGATCAATACTTTTCCTGCCAAGTCCACAAGCAGCCCATAATTCCCTGTAGTCCTGGGGGAAGACAGAAGATGGCAGTCTGTTCAACATTCGTATGGTTCTGCTCAGGAAAGATTCGTGAAATTTCACTGTTCTGCTAGATCTTGTTTCGAGGACAAAAGGACTCGATGCGCGGGTATCACGCGGGATTGATATACAAGGAACCAGACTAGAGATTTCGTTGGAACAATATCCATTGAAGTAGCGATAAAAGAGCGCAAAGCATGCGACATTGCGTCTGTGTTCCAGAGAATCAGATTTTAGAAGATATAGTCTCGTCGCCAATAAGCCTAAAGGCCTTCTTTTGGACTCTGTGCAATGCGAACAACACAGTTCGTCCTGCTCCTGCCCAAATATGCTAATTATATTCGATTCTAGGTCTGATTTGAGCCTTGTAAATGAGCGCTAGGTCAAACGGGGTGAAAGAAAGCCCAAGCACTTCTCGCATTTGTAATATAGTGCCCAAAGCACTATATCACCAAGAAAAACCTCCTCACCTATTTTTAAATTCACAAATCCAATAAAACAAATCAAGATTTTTATGCCCATACATATTGTATTCAACACCTAACATCTCTATTTTCACGATCCCAAAGTCCAATAAATTAAATTCAAGAATCACAAAAATCATATTACCAAACAATTTCCAACCTACCCCAATAAATTAAATACTTGAAGCAAGACCTTCATGTCCAAATCGTCTTCAACTCCTCTTGAGTCTCATTTACCTCTGATGCCAAAAGTATTGTGAAGTGAAAAGTGAATAAATAAAAGAACTATAAGGGAGTTTTGATTTTAATTGTAAAGTTATTAAATTTCTCTGAGACCCCCGACCCACGGTAAGGTCTTCAAATTCATAAAGCAGGGCTAGTGATCTGAACCAGAGCACTCCTAGTCCTTGGTTATTTTTTAATTAATTAATAATAATGAGTTTCCCTTCTAGCCCAGAAGGCGCACTTCTCAGCAAGAGGCCGAGAACCATTTACCTATCTCCGCGAAAGCGTTCACACATTTCATTAGAAATGTGTTAAGATTAGGCTCCCCGACAAGCATGCAAAATATTAATCATTAGTAAAGCCACACCAAAAAAGGACCAGTCACCAATGTTAGTTTCAGACAAAATCACAAAGCCACCTTAAGACGGTTTTTTAAAACATTCTTAGACACACCCAAGTCAAAATGTTCCCCAACGCGGTTGACCGCCATACACATGCGGTTAATAGGTTCATGCTTACCGTAATTAGTTCTAGATGAGTTAACATGTAAAAGGGGAACGCCTCTCAAGTTGCGATCATTAGAACGAAAAGTCACCCTGCCCCAAAGCTCCACAGAGTCAATGCAGGCGTTAAGGA
>QYTT01090617.1:21422-35149 GCA_006980735.1 Dasypogon diadema
ATCCTTCGTATTAACATTTTGGTAAAAAAAATTTCACTCGTAAGCGTTCTTTAATTGAAACGTTTAATAAATACTGTATAAAGTAATTTTTTGCTTGAAAAGTGATAAAATTTTAAGATAATGTACTGCAATTGGATGCGTTAAAATTATTCATTTGTTTATGCATGAATATGATGCAAATCGTATAAACATTATTATTAGTTACTTTTAGAGTAAAACTTATTACCAACTGCGCAAAGCGCGGCGGCGTTGTCCAAATCGAGTTTACTCGCCAATGCGTGTTCTATACCCACAATAGCAAGTCCGCTTAAACGCGATTGGGACATTGTACTGCGTAGATACGTTTCATAATCTATCAATAAAAATTGAGCAAGATCACGGATGGTTTTGAGATTTCGGCTTTTGATCGCTGTCGAAACAGTACCTATAATATCATCAATAAGACAATTGGACAAATCATTTTCATACTTATCACATAACTTCTGAACTGATTTTTCAATTTCTTGTTCGGTTGAACCGATCGATTTCAAAGGATTCAAAAACATAAAGTTATTTTTGATCGTCCGCATACTCTCGAAACGCGTTTTGATTTGAGCTATCTATATATTCAAGGACGCGTTGAATACAGTAATGCGAATTTTTCCACTGGACTCCTTGAATTGAAAGTCTTCTGATAATTCATCATAAAATTTTTTGACTTTTCGTTGCCGGCTCTGAGCGAAAGAAATATGTATCTGCCAGCTTTTAGCAATGACTTCAGCTTCTTCCAAAAGAGAAGAAAAAACATTGCGTAAAGCCGGCAGATTACAACTAACACTTTCAAGCAAATCACACGCTTCCTCCAAAGTGATATCAGGTCTTTGGAGAGTTTTTGAAGCCAAATTAATGCAATTCAATATTTTGCTTTGAAAAACAAGCTACAATACGAACTCGAAGGAGTTCAGATTTAATAATATTCACTGCTTCTTCAATTTCATTTTTATTCTTCGAAGTGAGAATTATTTTAGATAAGCTGTTCATTACAGATGAAAAATTGCATTTCAGAGCATTCACCGAATCATACTCAGACGACCACCTTGTATGACACATCCTTTTCAGCGTTCTCCTAACAATTAAAATTACTTTATTCTTTTTAGTCTATTAGAAAATTGTTTTTTTTTTCTTTTTTTTATTTATATTATTTCGAAGAAAACGTCCGTCTCCACTTAATTTATCATTTTCATCAAGGGACTTAATGGCACCTTGGCTTTGCTGCGCCCCCCCCCGCAACGTGGGGTCTGCGGGGGCGTTATTTACGCCACTGCAGCTTAGGCACAACGAAATTTCGTGGAGGAAGTCTTAAACATGTTAAATGTTGCAATGCAATCCACCATTTTTAGTATGAAATTTTACCTTGAAACATCCCATTGCCTTTGCTATAATACTGTAGTATATAGTATAATATAATGAAATATATATTTTTACTATAAAATGTTATGTACAATAGAATAGCATTGGTGCCTTTCTTGATGCCTTGTTATTCGTAAGGCCACGGCTTTGAACACCATTGACTGTGAGTGTTTTCATCCTGACAAAAGAATAATTAATAATGAGGTGTTATAAAGATTATATTATATTACAGATATAACTGCAAGTGATGAGTTTCCTCATTTGCAGCTATGGCTCTTTATGGGCCGCTTAATACATACAAAAAGTGCTTAGATATGAAAACGAACGTAACAATTTTAGATTATTTTGTTTTTTGTAGTTACGTTTTATTTGCATGTGTCTGTTTTAACTATTTTTTCAACTCCACAATAACAACTTAAGAAATAATTGGAAAATATTTTCTACCTGCTATTCTGGTATATGTAGCTCTTAAAAATTTCACTGATCCTATTTATATGTGGGAAAATTTTATATTTCTATTTTATGTTTTTTCACAAAATGTTAGTCGTAAAATCGAATTATCGTTTATCGAACCCACTTTTTCATACCTGTAAAAAGTTCTCTAAATCTACTTTAAAAAAAACAATTGAATATGAATAAATATCCCCGAGTTTATAGCCTGTATTAAATTAAAAAAAAAAACGAAATTTAATTGCCAATGCACAAGCATGATTTAGGTCACACGTTGGTCATTAAATTTTGCGCCCATTAAACAAATTATGAAACGCGGCGACAACGATTTTCATTCATATAATTTACTCGTAAAAGTTACTGAATGAGTAATAAAATTATTTATCTCATGGAAATTATGCTCTCCTACGAATTTTTTGCAAAACATCAAATAGGACGAAATAAAAATTAGTGGCTAATTAATTAGGAATTGTTTTTTTATTTTTAACATTATAAAAATTATTATTTTTGTATTTTGTACAACAGAAATCCTACTCGGTAATTAGATACATAAAATATACAACATATTACAATAAACTAATGCATTTTTACAAAACGAGAAGGAAAGAAAAGGGAATGTACAATTAAGAAGTTGAGTAACTAGAGTGTCGCGCCGTGTATTCTTTGAAAGAAAACTTATCTCTACTTGTAGTAACCACAAGTTTCGTTTTTTTGAAATACTCGTTACTTCCAGAAAAGGTATTCACAACACTGTTATACTCGTATACATTTTGGACGCATCTTTAAGATGCACAAATATAAATATTAGAACAATAATCACATTGAATTGCATCTCATCACATTTTCATTCAAAAGAAGAGACTCACAAAAATGTACATTTTCTCATGTACATGACGGTGAAAAACAAATTCATCATGTTACCCTGGGACCAAAAAGCAATCCTATCTGGTTTCCCCAGCAGAAACAAAGTCCACCCGGCAAACTTTTACAGAAGCAAAAATGATCTGGGTTCACCTTAGTGTGAGAAAAAGCTTTGAGTTGAATGTTGCCTGTCACGGAGAGAATTGCCGTCGAGAATGTTGATTTCCGAAAAAAACAAAAAGATTTAAGTTCGGGCACTACAGAGTCGAAAGACAGATTTTTAACCCATTTTTCAAGTAGTAGTAGTAACCTACATCGGGGTCCTTGCGGGCTGAGGCCTATGTCTGCAAATTATCTCATCTGTGGGGGCGGGTTCAACTCCTGCAAAGGGTCCAGTTATTTATCTAGATACCAATGCTTGGGGCAATTCTACTGACGAGAATTGTACTTTCGAAGCCACTGATCAAAAATCGTGGCTTACTTGCGACATTTGTCAGGCTAAAAGCATGAAACATGTGAAACATAAGTTTGGACCAGCGTTTCTGTGATTTTAACATCAATGGATTTTCCTTTCAGAAATTTCAGAAACATTCAACGTCTTGAACTCTATTCGTTCCAATGCTTGTGGTTCAAAAAATTTGTCACATAAATTTCTTAAAAATTTAGATCCCTATATCGTCAATCCGCTGTCACGTTTTTTTTAGCAATGGAATACAGAGTTGTCATGCATTAACTAAGTTAATTTAACTCGTTTGTTTTACGCAGTTAATAAGTTTACTTGGTTATTTAAGTCTTCTGCGGGAAAATAGATGGCGCTTCTTAAGAGCTTTTATGTTAAAAACGTAATTTTGTTCTTTATAGCAATTAAAATAAACACAAATGTGTACAAAAGTGGCATTAAAGTACTAGTTAATAACGATTTTTCTGGTGTCGGGTTTACTCAGAAAGAGAAAAACAGAAGAAGAAGAATTAACTCAGTACTCGATAGCTCTGTTGTCCAAAAAAACACAGCTGATATTGTATCTTATGTCAGCTACATTCCCCACTGAATAGAAAATAGCCCTTGTGGTGTGTGTCTGCACCTAAAAAACACTCTGACAAAAGACAAAAGTTTGTGATTTTTGCCTCATTAGTTTATTATGTTTTCTTAGTATATATAGGCAAATGTTCTTCCACATTGAGAGCCATAATTCATTATCACTTTGATGTAGGCAAACTGCGCTGCTGTGATTTATCCCTGACATACATAAAGCAATTGATGAGTATCAGCAAAACCTTCTAAACTACAAGCCATGAACTGACCTTGAGCACTAACATAACATAACATAACAACGGTTTTTTATGAACGCTTCAAGATAGCAGTACATGGGCTGACGAAGTATATAAGCCCAATTTCGCCTATCTTAAAGCATTCATAAAAAAGGGTTCAATGTTCTCGCTCTTCTTCTTGTGCATGGCTTGTAGTTTCGAAGGTTTTGGTATCAGTTAACGTTTTTTAACGGACCGAAGTTGTTACAGTAGACGACTTCTATTCTTACTGTGCCAACTTACAATGTGTTGTTACTCAAGGCTCTATACTCGGTCCACTATTATTTTGATTATTTATAAACGACTTCTAATTCTATCCATTCAGCGATAGTAGATAAACTTAAAATACCACCCACGTGTAAAAAAGGAGCATATTCTCGTTTTTACTTTGTTGATTATTACCTTTTTCGTTATTACCTAACAGTTTTATTATCTTATTAGTTATCTACACACAGAGCTGGGCAAGCACCAAAGAAAAAGTACTTAAGTACAAGTACAAATACAAGTACCGAAGGCCTGAGTACTTTAGAGTAAGTACAAGTACACCATGTATAAAAAGTACCTGCTACTAAATACTACTAATAAGTTCTGAGTACTTTTCAAAGTATTTCTTTTCAATCTTGGTATGTTGGCAGTATTGTAAAGAATATTATAGAGTATAGTTAGTATAAGATAAACATAATTGCCTTCTGAAAACTATAGTATCCTAAATGCCGGTGGTATACGTAGAGTAAAAACGGTCACTTCTCGTCAAATTAAGTCCGATTGGTATTTTAAGCACAAATATAAAATCATTTAATTTTCTTAGTAGAGAATCATATCATGCCCTCTTTACGGTCGAGTCCGATGTGTGACAGAAAAACGGTGAATATCGACGAAGGATAAGGAACCTTTCCGGGCTCCAAGAAGGATCCTGGATCGAAATCCAGAAAGGGAGGAAATTTTGCCGGAGATTGGAATGTAGGACATTCTTAAATGCCTCCCAGTCTGTTTTTTTTTGGATTTCTATAAATAATCAGATTTTTCAAGGCATCAAACTCAAAACATATGTACCGGTGGTGGTCGGATAGAGAAATCTCCTCCGAGGCTCGCCTGTTTTGAATGTTCTAAGTAATCAGATTCGTTGCCAGTTAACTTCCCTATAGTTCCTGGTAACTGGTAACCAAGGTTGGCTCTATCCCCTTGTTGGTCACATATACATCCCATATACTATCCCCTTGTTGGTGACATGTAGGTTGGTAGTTATTATCTATAAAATTGTAAAGAGACTTACCCCTTGAGTTGCAATCAATGCTTCCCCAAACTCTGTGAGTAGTAGTAAATCCAGATTACTGTCGGTCGCATATTTAATAGTATCTGTAGTAATCCATCTGCGGACATGGAGGTCGTTGATCGAAGTCATAGGGGAGGCTACTGTCCACGTTCGACTGCAGGAATTTTACTTCCCTCTCTGAGTCGACCACAAATATCGAGCTGCATCTAGCCAGCAAGATCTGGGAATGGTATTCCCGACGGACCCTCATCGGCAAGCAGGTAGCCTATGCCGTATCCCACGATATGTCGCCAATCCACGCCTGGCTGTCTGTTCAGTACTTTCCAAAGGTCGGTTGTCATCCGAAGACCACACACTACCCCTCGAGGCTGCGGCACTAGGTTGATCCACCCCTGTGTTCTTATCGCATGGTCTGAATCTGAAGGGACCCTACCTAAAGTGAACCTCCCTGTCTCTGACACCCAGCTTTATGAACGAGTCACGGTCTATCCCTAACTTGAGCAGAACAATACCATCCTGGTCACTCTCCACGGTGATAGACCATCCATAACTCGGTTGAAAATCATTCTGCTTTTTCAAGCAAACGAAAATGTGCTCATTTGAACACGGTTCACCCTTAATGGCGACGCTTACTCAGTAGAGTTGCGGAAGTTCATCAACTCCCATTACTCGTAGGTTAATGACCTCTTACAACCACCAAAGCTCCACACTCTTTCTTTCAGAAAGTTCAGCGTTTTGGTGGCTTTGCAGACAGCCCATTTTATATATCTTTCCTTTGCGCATATATGTGAACATATGTAGATCATCCCTATTAAGCCGAAATATTGGGGCTTCCTGCGTTGTTTCCTGCTTAGGCGGAACGAAATTAGGGAGGAGGAGATTGGGAAATTTTAACCTGACAAATGTTGCAAGTGAACCACAATTTTGGCATGAAATTTTTACTGCGCAACATCCCAGCAAGTACAATCCTTGTCAGTAGAATTACCTCAACCACTGGTACCCAGATAAATCACCGCCCTCTTTGCAGGATTCAAAGCCACATCCACAGAGGAGGAAGTGTGCAACGTGCGACCGGCACGAAAAATAACAGCATATCCAGCTTTTTATATAATTGTTGGAAAATCTGCAGGGTGTAACTTTATAAGGAAAATTGAGATCTATCAAATCATCTGTTTGTATCATACATGGGCAAACGTAATACCTGCGAACTGATCGATTACCTCTTAAAAGTCGAACATGGTTTGCAAGCCACCACCGAAATAAGATCAACATACTCTGTGGAGGATTAGAGTCGATAAGTGTTGCCGCAAACTGAAAACGAGAGAAATCTCTCAGATACGTGAACCACCGCCACCGGCACCACAGATCACGGATGCTGCGGAAGGTGAAGTCGAAGAAAATCCTCAAAGAGATGTACCGCAAGAAAAGAAAGGATGAGAAAAACGACAGCGGCACAAGGTACAAGAAAAACGGCAAACACCACAAAGAATTAAGAAGAAGAAATTTATCCGGAGGTAAGCGCAAGGTTACGATCAACTTTCCTTCATTCGGAATCGATCACTTGAGGCGGCGAGTCGTGTGTTTTCCTCTCAGTATATTTTCCTTTAGCACGTTTTGTTTATATTCAACCAAAGGTCACTATTAATGCCGCGTACTTAACAGCTTAAGAAATTTTAACTAAAGTGTGATTCTAAAGAAAAATTATGAGGTTTAAGTTATTGTGCTTAGCCTTTGATCTTTCCGTCGTCGACAGTGGGAAAAGTGTAGCAAGTGCAATTATTTTTATGATAGTAAATCGCCATAAGAAATTTTTGAAAAAAGTGGATTGACCATTAGTGTTTGAACGCCGCGCGATCACTGAAATTTCGCCAAAAAGTTCACATCGATTGTATCTTTGATGTTTTGGATTCTTTTGTCGTAATATTATTAGAATTGCAAGGTGGTGGAGTGTTATCGTCCACCATGCGGATTAACGTTTTTCCTGTTTGGGTAAGTAACGTTTATTTACATTCTCGGAAAATTATGTAGAAAACGGTGACGTGATTGATATTTTGTATTTTTGAAAATGAACAAAAATATTCAATAATTTGTAAATAAAATCAACGTTTTTGTAAATACTTTTAACATTTATTTATTCAATTGCTGTGTAGAACTAATGTTGATTTCCTTTTCTTAGAATAATCGATTCATGGAATTTGCTCTCGTGTTTCTTTTTGTGAATACCGACATACTTTTAAAGGCGATATGCAGTAGTTTTCTCTATATTCACATATAAACAATTTATATTGATCGCCCCTCTTAGTTTTCCTACATTTTGATAAATATTATTTACTTTTGCACCTCTACTTTGTACTAAAAGTATAAAAGAAATACCCTGAAATGTATTTTTCTTTTCTTCTTTCTTTGAAATTTTCTATATTTTCGACTTTGTTCTCAATTCGAAATATTTCATGCTCATGCTGAAGTGAGAACCCAAAATCATTTGAAATAATTAAACGTTGGGGAAGACCAACAATGTCATTTGTTTGTAAGGAGCAATGAGTTCAAAACTTCTCTCAGAAACTAGAAAAACCTAAAACTGAGTATATTCTTTAATTTTGAAAAAAATGGAAAGAATTTTATTTAATAAAAATGTTCTGATTCAAACGATTCATACCATAATAAAAATATTAAATCATACAGAAAAAGTATGTCAATCCAATCCAATAAGGCTGTGTATTTCCATAGAGGAACTTAAATCCTTTTGGGAGTATTTTTATAAAATATTAAATAAATACCGATTAATATTTTGTCCTGGAAAAATTTATGTTCACACTTCAAAATGAGGTTTCATAGATTTTTCAATTAATTTTATTTTTAACATATTAAAAAAACGCGCAAAAATCGATTTTTTAAAATAGAAAAAATTTTTACTTTTTAAAATTCTATTGCTAAAATTTAGGATGTTGTTATTGAGCAACAATATTTTAATCTAAAACAGTTCCCGACTTGGCGCACTTCGAAAGTTATAGACCTTACAATTTTCATCATAAAGTAAAGTAATATCATCAATTTAAGTTCACTCTTGATCTGGGATGTAATACATCCCCAATGACCGTTAAGGGTTGCTTTATGCCTCCGCCCTATGGTGATATGTCTGTAGTAAACCTAAGATGGAGTGTAAAATTATATCTATTTCTTACACGGTAAAGTAGGGCACTGGAAATATTAACTTATTGAATTTTGTGGAAACTTCCGGGTCAGGAAATTTCGATATTATTGATAAAAAAGTTGAAGAATGTTGTTGTATAGCTCTGAGACACTAGGCATTTTAGGACACTTTACCCTATATAACAATAACATACATAATACAAATATTTGCTTTGGACTCTTTACAGCTGACTAGGTTACTAAAACGGCCATAAAGTTGTCCAGTTTAAACTCCATCGACCATTTATAGTATAATCGAATAGAAAGAGTTGCCAGACACAAGTTTTTTTTTAAATGAACTTAAAAATAGTCGTTTTGACGAATAATTTGGTATGGTATATTTTGGTAAGACCAAAAGTAAAAAGCTACAAGCATCTACTAAATACTAAGTGCGTTGAATTAAAAATGGAAAATATACATATCTAATACAAATAAAGAACACACGATTTTGCCTTTGGCTGAGGCGCACGTCAGCAGATTTTCTTCCCTGTTGGTGTGCGTTCGAATCCTGCAGAGGACACAGCGATTTATCTGAGTACCAGTGGTTGAGGCAATTTTATTGACAAGAATTGTACTTGCGAAGCCACTGGGATATTGTGATTCATATACAACATTTGTCAGGTTAAAATTTCCCCTCTTCTCTAATTTGTTTCTGCCTTCAGGGTTATCCCCTGAGCTTGAGCAATACCTTAAGATCTTATGCCAATTATTAGCCATATATATTTTAATATTAATTGTTACCTTTGTAATAAACAATTAGTTAATGCTATTAAAATCTGAGGAACTTAGTGTTTCTTGAGAATTGGAATTTAAAACAATCCTTTGCAGCAAAAACATTATGACATTGATCGTTTTGGATTTCGATGCAAATTAAAATGAATATTCCAAACTAAATTCAATTTATTCATTAATATATGTATGAAAAACTAATATATAAAACTTCCCAATTATATGCTATAAAGTTCACTAAGTATAATGGCATTAACTTATTTATTATTTTATATATTGTATATTTATATATGTTTTACAGATTATTCTTTGTTTTATTAACATTCAACACAGTCCATAAAGCATTTCTCTAATAGGCTCATACCTTGATGTTTTTAAAATGACATGCACTGCTTTATTTTGAATTTTTTGCATTCTACTTATGTCCAATTCACCACACAAGAAAAGAATGGAGGGAACGAATTCAAAGTGGAGGGCTTTTGTTGTCTTTAACATATTGATTTTCTGCATAATATTTAGTTTATTACCTAGTCTTCGTAACACATTAACTTTTTTATTTGTTTTTTTAGAAATGTAGTTCACGTTTTCTTTGAAATTTAAGTTGTCATCAACTACGATACATAAGAATTTTATCTCCTTAGTTCTTTCTATAACATTATCATTTACATATACATTTAAATTTAATTCTTCAGTATATATGTATTGCTCTTTTATTCGAAATTTGCATTCATTTAGTATTTTGCACGCTTACTTTAAGTTTGTTGAAATTTAACCACTCATAGAGTTTATTTAAATCCTCATTTATCTTATTAACTACGTTGTGAATATGCTTGCCATATATCGTCTGCAAATAGATTTATATCACATCATCCTTTTTTTATATATGGAAAAGAATAGGACCTAAAATGCATCCTTCAGGAACGCCGAACTAACATAATATTTTCGAAGAGACTATCCCATTAACTTTTGCCCGGTGATATCGTTTTGTCAAGTAGCTTCTGAACCAATTGTTCTCCTTATCCCATATTCCATGCAGTTCAAGTTTTTTTAATAATATTTGTTTGGAAAGCTCCTTTAAAGTCTATGAATACCGCTACAATATTTTCTCCATTGTCCAAAAATGATTTCCATTTAGCTAGAACTGAATTTATTGCACTTTCACTACTTTTTCTAAAATCTTCTTAAAGAAAGTCCTTACATTTGACCTCACGTTCAATTTTGGGAATAGGTGTAATAAGAGACTACTCCCAATCTTTAGGAAATATTCCTGATTTATATGAATCATTTATTATGCTTAGAAGAACAAATTCTATTATAGATAGAGCGTCATATGTAAATTACTTTTACCTCTATCGCATCTGGACCAACAATCTTCTTTAATTGGATGATATTTATCCCCCTAAACTTTGAAGTTGACTATATTTGGTGCAGTATTTTTTGTATTTATCTTCGCCTGCGGTATATAGTTTCGTTTATTTTTTTAACACTTTCTATAAAATATTTGTTGAATTTCTCTGCAATGTGATACACGCTTCAACTTCCACGCCTTTAAAATTTACCTTCTTTATTCCATTACTATCTTTACCATAAAGCAGATCTTTTTGTATCTTTTTCTGTTTCTTTAATTTCACTACTTATACAAAAATCTTTTGCCGCTTTCAATATATTACTATAGTTCTTCCTTGCACTTCAATATGAAATCAAATCGTCTTCGTTATTCGTAAATTTAGTTTCCCTATGTAGCGTCAAATCGTCTAAATGTTTACTGCACCACTTGTTATCTCTTATCTAGTATCACTTTTAACTACTATTCAGCTTGAATCCTTCCATTATCTTGATGAAAGTTGATTAATAAATTACATTACTGCAATGCATATAAGTCATCAAGTTCCCCAAGTCATTTACTTTATTGACTTAAAGGGCAATTGGTCCATCATACAGGATGTTCAGGATGTTCTATTGTGTAAGTCATAACTTTTCTTTTCAACTAGTTAACATTTACCGAATTTGTTGGTTGCGAAGAGCATATTCACCTTTAAATAATTCTTCAAAATTTAAAGACCTCGAGAGGTTTTTGTGTTTAAGCGCCCTTAAGAAGCCCATACAAGAATGTTCTTCTTAAAATTACCTATGATTCTTTTGGGCGCTAAATTCGAAAAGTCGTTAGGCGAAATTAACTCCATTCCAAAGTATGTTGGCGAAATAATGCTTCACAATGAAACAGAATGTGCTCCACTCGTGATCTTCTGGACAGAATTTACATGTGTCATCCTCAAAAATTCTCATCTTTTTTACATGATATTTTAGAGGGCAGTGATTCGATAAAAGGCCTGTCAAGATCCTTAGCTGCGTACCTTTCTACGGTGCGGTTCTATTTTATGAACTTCTTCGCTAGTTTTAGACCAGGTTGCCAATCCAGGGTGACTGTTTGGCAATCTATTCCCATGATCGGAAAGCACCCTTGACGTGATTTTCGGATAGGCTGCAAAATGAACTTAGATTTAGTACCTTTTTTGCTAAGGGGTCCGCAATCCTATTTCCTTTGACGCCCTCATGCCATGACATTAAATTAATTTTCTTACTTCTAGCCAGTTGCATTAGGACGTTAAGATAGTTCCGGATAAAATAGAAAGGTGGGCTCCTTTGATACCCTTGCAAAGGATGGCGAGTGCACAGAGCTCTATTTTGTAGATTTCAGTTTGGAAAATGGTTGGTGCGGGGAACCCCGTTTTCAACAGCACTTGGAGCCAATGATATCCACTTCCGCTTTGCCTTTCATCTTGGTTTCGTTCGTGTACCATTTAAATGCGCCCATTTCAAATGTTGGACGAACTTTGGACCAGATTGAGCGGTTTTCTAAGGTTACCTTGAATGGTAAGATGGATATAAATTCTTTCGATATTAAATCCATTAGTGAGGTGCCCGGAAGGACCTCCTGAAATTCATCATGGATTTTCATGTGGACACCTCTGTGGCTAGGTTATAAAGAGATTCAGTGTTAAAAGCCTCTGCGCACTGAGCTCTACCTCTTTTTTTATATGAAGATGTAAGGAAGGAATTATGTCATAATATTATAAGTCTCTCAATCCGTCAGTTGGGGAACTCGTCTTATACCCCGCTGCAATAAACAGACTGTCATGTCAAATGAATTTATCTTGCATAAAAATTGAATGTACTAAGCATAAAAAGTTAAATCTCTACAATTAAACGAAAATATTTAACATAATTATAACGCCTCAAAGTTGCAATACATGCATTTATTCGATTTAGTTAGAGCTGTTGGTTATCACTATTAACAGTGATAATAAATACGGCATTGCACTATAATTTAGTGGTAGCGAAATTGGCATCGCACTGAACTTTAGTATAGTGCATTTTCATCTCACTATAATTTCCCAGTTTAGTGATAATGAATTTTCACCGCACTATCACTTGCCGGTTTAATGCTAATGAAAATTTGGTGGTAGCGAAAAATTCACACCTCCTCGGTCCGGAAACAAATGCAAGAACAGGTAATGTTCGACATTGGCCTTTTTCAAACTTTGAAACCTTTCGAAAGTATAATTTTTAAATGTTAAGAAGGGCCAATATTGGCATAAGCCGATTTTTCAAATGAACGGATTTCTCACCGATATATGCCTCTGTTTTTTGCGACAAAGATGTAAACACAAAACCAATATGGACCGCAGCTTTTATATAAATCAATAAAATGATATGAAAGCTTGTTTTTAAAAATTTTGTTTACGTTAATTTTATTTTTTTACTTTTCAGTCTCATACTTTCATTTCAGTTCCTACATGAGTACTATTATGTTTACACAATTTAAAAATAATGAGTTGATATACACATACATATTTAATCCCTCGTTGTCTATTAGTTTCTTTTTTTGTTTTGTTTTTCCGGTACTGAGGTGTTTATTTATTTGTTGTTTTCTGCCATTCGATTCCCACGAATAGCCCAGAAGGTGGTATATGGTGCCAAAAAAAAGTTACCTATCCCGGCTGGGATTAGGCTGAAAAAGTGACAGTCTTGATACCCTTTATAGTAGCTTAGACTCTTACCTGGAACGCTGGTTCGGTGTGGGTTGACAGGTCGGTGGAGCTTCATTTGTTGTTCTGCTACGAGCACCATGGATTCCTTCTGGTTCCACATACTTTTCGAGATGAATCTAACGAACCCAAACTCTGTAGGCCTACATTTGCCAGAACAAAGATCCTGTGCCCACCTTCCGTTTCCATCATCAGATCAACTCCTTGATTCCTTGTTATTTCAATGTTATTGGATCTATATATGTATACGTGAAAAAATGCCCCCTCAATCGGATAATGGGAAGGGGTAAAATGTAAAGAAAGGTGCAGTGGACGCACCAATTTGCTTTTAAAGTTATTTATAAATGGAGAAGACATAAGAAATAATTGAACAAATAATGAAATTGGTAAATGTGCCCCCGGGGGAAATAAAATCCAATTATGATATATGCATAATGATCAAGTAGTACTTCAGAAACAGGACGATTAAATTATGATAT
>QYTT01090623.1:0-23777 GCA_006980735.1 Dasypogon diadema
AAACCTGTAGATATATTTTCTATTTTAAAGATTTTACTGTATCCAAAGAGTGATAATGATTTATGGAGTCAAATCCTTCGTTGAAATCATGCGATACTAATGCACCGCTAACTCATTATCCAGGGTTGTATTTATATTAAATTGAACTTTTAGTAAAGTAGTTTCATTACAATGAAAGGGATAAAATACAGATTGCCATTTGGAAAGAAACCTATTTTTGGCAACACGTATTCCAAATGCCTTGCCAAAAAAAAACAACTCAGTCTACTCAGTCCCCACAGAGGGGAACTCTACAGAGATGCTCCTCAGCCCTCAGGTCAGAATTTGAGCTTACTGTAGATGGATAATGTTGGCTGGTCAATATTTACTACCGCAGTTTTATTATGAGATCAGGCATCTCCTGATTGAACGCGGCACCCTTTACCCTTTGAACAGAATATGTTTCACTGCTCCTATCTATTTAACAAGTTCGAGCTTAATATGTCAAAATTTATTTTGCAGAAGCCACCATCCCAGAAACTTTCAGTAGGTATATTATCATAACTATCATGTCAATAATTCAATTCCATTTGGGAGCTCTGTGGTCCCAAGACAATTAATTGCAGGCTTGACCTTATTTCTGGTAGTTATATCATGGTTACTAAGAGCAGTCCTTTGCTAAGTTTCATAAAGATAATTTTCTAATTTAAAACAATCGAAAAGAATTCCTGTGACTATTTGACTAGCTCTTTCCTACTTTAAACACATCTCTAAAATGGTTAAATATGTACAAAATCCATACGACTTAATCCATTTGGAAGATTGATTTTTAAGCTTTAGAAATTCCATTAATCCTTTTACATTCTTTTTTTATATATCATGACATACCTTTTATATGGTATTTATATGATGAACATGGAAACTATGTCAGCAGTCTATAGAAGATAGTCAATAAAGTCCCGGTCCACAGATTTGAATGTATTCGACATTGGACAGAGAAAATGGCGGAAACATTGTAGGCGATGAATAGGATCCTGATAAAGGTACATTTGAATGCGGTGGAAAGGATGATATCTATGAAAGGAGTAAAGAGATTTACATGCAACTTCGCGCCCTTCAAATCACCACTTGTACGTATATTCCTTGCTTTACTACAGTGGAGCTACGGGGAATATTTATCGCCTATTTAGGGACACGGTATACGCCAGTAAAGTGAATGGATTCTAAGGTTATCTTCCTGCAGAAAACAGGAAAAAGCAATTATAACTGGACGAAATCTTTAGACCGCTCCGACTCCGACTGTTGTTTTCTGTTGAAAACAATGGAAGGAGTGTAAATTGACTATTTAGAGTAGACAAGCTAAATCTGCTTATGGAAAACATGACAGTAAAAGCTGCACTGAGGATGCAGTGGGACAGCACCAAGGTCTTCAGAATAACCTAAAGGCTCTGCCAATCAATTAGTGGTCCGTAAGTGGAATGTAACATTTTGATGGGTTAGGCGACTGATAAGAATCGGAAAAAGGGCTATGGAGTTCCAAGGCCAAGAACAATACTCCTGCATTGGGGCAAGTATGGTAAAGGATCTGCTCAAGAAGCGGGTTATAAAGGAATACCAAAATCGGTGGGAAGGTATGACAGCCTATCGGTAAACTAAAAATGGGATTAGACTGCAGTGCGGACCGACCAAAGAGCGTGGAGCGAAGAACACCCAGCTGGTTAGTTCCTTTGACTACTGGCCACGGGAACTTTGGACATCAACTCGAAAGGATGCGGACTCTACATGCAGACTGTGCCTGAAGGATATTGAACAGGAGGATGACTACCGCAGGCTATCCCACGGGGCAAACAGAAATAAGCAAATGCTCAAAGTTAAAAGTAACGCGGAGGTTAGGGAGGAAAATTAACTAAAATAACTCCTAGCAGAGGGATAAAAAAGGACCCGAAGACAGCGACCTATTCGAATGATGATTACAATATCACAGAATTATGAAGCGCAATTTAAAAATTTTCTGCAATATCTTTATTGCAGCCTATCTGCAATATCTTATGATTATGATCTTATGTGATTACATTTTTCACTTAGTAAAGTAAAACGTCAAAAAGTAAGAACAATATGAGCAAATCTACACATTCGATACTATAATAAAAGGTGGCACTGCCTCTTTCTGCAAGGACATGAAACGCTTCAAGAAAACCCCAACTAGGATGGTCTAGTCTAGAACATATTAAAAAAGATGAATTTATGAGTTCTGGAAATAGCAGATTGTCGTGTAAATCTGTAACCTCAGGGCAAAAGGACTTAACTGTTATGGACATAATTTGTAGAAAGGCACTTCAAAAGTGTTTCCTTTTTTCAATTTTCTAAAATCAGTTAAGACTTTTCGTTAACAAATGCTGTATAATATTATTCATTTCTTTTTTGATTTCCAAGTGAATGATGGTAGAGAACAGCAAAGAACTGGAATTCGTTAAAATATGAAAATTTAACAAGATACACTTAACACTTAACCCCTTTTGCTTTGAAAGTACAAAAATCAAGCATTTTTGCTTTTCTACTCTAAGCGCAAGTTCGCCAGATAATATTTATGAAAGAAATTGTGTAAAAGAATGTTTTGTTATTTATATATTAGACTTACAAAAACAAAAAATATTTTTCCACGCATAAGATAACCCGTCATGAAAAGTTCCCAACACTGATCTACACTGAAGCGTACAGAACTGCTGCTCATTGAAGCTTTTAATTTATGGTAATGAAACACGAGAAGATTTCGAAATAATTTTGATGCACTGAAGTAATGTTTATGTACTCCTCGGTGATGTCCATATCCAGAAACATCAGTCTTGCATGCCTGATGACTAGGAATCGAAGCCGACTATAAAACAAAACCACGAAAGCTCTCCTCGGTGACATTTATCTTGTCTCGGAGATTTCCCTCTGCACGTTTCTTCATATCCAAGAGCTATGCTCGACTCCACCGTTGTATAAGGAGCAGAATGAGCAATGTTGATTTTTTTTTGTTGTAAGTAAACAGAAAATCTTTAGGTGAAATTTATTTTATGTGCAGGAGACAGGTTTAAACTGTCTGTGACATGCCATCACGACACCGTGAAAAGTTTATAAATTTCTCATATTGCATGTCTTATCTTTCGTTCAACTCACTTTCAGGTGACACTTTGCGGATTGTGCAGTCTTTTATGAGCCTTAATCTCGACATGATTCGCTTTATGAGCAATAATCGTTGGGCGAAATCAAGGTGAATACGAAAAGTTTAAAATTCCTGAAATTATTGATAGAGTTTGGCTCAAGATGCTGTCTCCAGATAAAAGAACCTAGTCGTCCTACGGGAAATCGAAAAGCACGAAGGAAATTATCAGGATGAAGTGAAGGGATATCCGCCTGGAAAATTGGAGCATCCCTAGAGGGAAAATACAAAAAAAACTCTATTTTCCTCTATTATTGTCGGGGTTATTTATTGCTTGGCACCTTCATTTTGCACTCAGCCCACATTCCAACAGCTCCTGAGATTTCAGTGCGATTGGAGCAAAAAGGTGGAAAATTCCAACACAATAAGAGTCGCCAGTTTTGCCCATTAGTGAAAAGGGCAAAAATACCTTGAATGAGTTCGCTAGGAAATCTCTGTTCTACCCAACAAATGGGAAAACTTTGGAAAAATTTGTTGTTGCTACTGCTGCTGCTGCTGCTGCTGTTGTTTCCATTCGAAAGCCTATACAATGTTTATACATATAGTATATATTTTTTGGGCGCATTTAACACAACCCTCTTTCTTCACACTTAAGTCCCTTTCCGGCATCTTTCAGTAACGGTTTATCGGGCTTTTAACATCTGACAAGATAATCGCAATAAATTTTACTTAGGGCTTTCAAGTTGCTTTCAGACACTTCTTTTTTGGAAAACCATCATCTTCTCAATAGGCAGCTTGGTGAAAGCTAAATGGAAACGATGTCTGTGGGAAAGTATTTACATATCCTTGTATCTCTTTAATTTGGTATTCTAGACGTCTGTTTATTTTCATATCAAAAGTACTTGTAAAACAAATTCTAAGAACATAAAAATCTCCAAAAAGATGATGTCGAAAAGATGTAAAAATGGAAAAGTATAAAAAATTTGTTCATGACTAAAATTCTACGCAACTATATCATCTAAATGCCGTATAATCTTAATAATATTTGCAATAATTCAAATTACTCATCAAAAATACATTGCACCATCTGAAATTTGGAAAATTGCTGGATGACCTGACTTTTGACCAATTTGCTACAATTAGTCCCAAGTAAATATGTAATTGTTTGTCTAATTAATGCAAGCCAGATCCATTTTTAGATTTTTCTTGACCAAAAAGAAACATATGTACAAACACATTCTGCACGTTTGAACAATAAGTGGAAATCTCAATACTTTAAGCAAAAAATATTGCAAGAGTCTGACTTAAATCACCTGCTCAGACCGAATTCCAAACTCTTCTGCATGGGAAGGTTATCTTATTTGCCACTGATATTTGTAAAATTGTTTGTTAATGTTGAATTTAGTTCAACTAATATTTTATAATACAAAAAACGGTTTGCTATTGAATTCTCTTCGGTTTATTTAATAATTAAAACTTTGCACTACTCAATATGAGTCCAACTATTAAGTGCTGCGCATGAGAACTTTTTGGCGTTATACCTTAATTGGTTAAGCTAGGCGGTGAGCCTTCGGTGCCTAAAGGTGGCACTTACAGGGAAGCCCCAAAGTCAATAAGAAATCGATGTTTTTTTAGAGTACAGTGCAACAGTGCGTAAAGAGATTCTGGAGTGGCTTGAATTATTAATGCTTTTGTGGTACGCTGGGCAATTTAAACAGGACACAAATTCTGTTTTCAAGAAGCCTAAATAATAGATTCGGAGAATAACAAAACAAAACGAGAGATGAAGGAATTTTACTACATACACATTAACAAAAATCTTTCAGTTAATTTGAATCAGCCCAGAAAATATTACGGACCGTAATCGAATCGGTTTCGTTTTCAATTAGCTAAAGCGAAATGAATTCGTTCCGATTTCTCTGAGTATTCTCGAAAAGTTTGCTTGCATTGATATACTTATAAAGAGATCTATATATTCGTTTTGATTTCGCGATAACGAAGAATTCTGGAAGTGAGGGAAACATTCGGCTGAATAATATTCGGATTAATAAAGAGAACGAAGTTCAATTTGCATATTTTTGACTTTAAGTAACGTGTAAGATGCAAATTTTTACATAAACTTCCACACAGAAAATTTCGGAAATAAGAAATAAATAGCTATTGGCATTTTTTTTAACTTTTCGAAAATAATGGAACTTTACGGAGAAGTAAAATATTGGTAGGAAATTTTTTATCACGAATAAGCAGAGTAAATTGCGCGATAATTTTGGCCGTACGAAGAACTATTACAGAAAAACCCAACTACAAAGGATTTATTCATGAGGATTTTATGTGAAGCGCGCGTGTTGGCTAATTTCGCCAACTCAAAGAGCTCTCTCCAAAAAATCTCCAAATTCGTCATTTTGAGAATTCCTCATTTAAATGAAATTTAGTTCAAATATTTGCATAAACCACGACTATACACACATTATATGGAAATTTAACTGCAACCCATAACCGCACATAACTTTAAACTCTTCAGTACGTTATTTTTCCATGCCTGTATCACCTCATGTTTCCGTATTCTTTTTTGTAAGCTGTTTTTTTTTATTATTAGTTTTTCTAAATTTGTTCCTTAATTTAATTTAATTTTACACTAATTTCTCACTTGGGTAATTTAATTTACTTTGTAATTTTCCACTCTTAGAAAACTCCTGATGAACAATCACATCGAAACATAGAGGAAACTTCAGTAAAACTTCTACAAAATGATCAGAAACTTTGAAAAGTCCTTTAGAAGATTCCTACACAAGGAATCCTTCTGAAATCTGTAATAAAAATCGCTCGTTTTATCGACCTATCATCATCTGCTTCTTTACAAATGTTGTCACTGGACATACTAAGTAACGTGGATTCTAAACCATATACAGCTAGTACCGATGGCTTTTAGAAAGTAATGTGATTTGTAGCGCAAAATCTAAACCATTCGTTAATCCTTGTGGTCTCGAAATTGAATCTCATGTGTTATGAGCTATCGCGTTATCCTTTAAACTATCGAAAACCGTCTTTAAAATTTACTCCTATAATGTAATTCATTTTTCAAAAACATCTTCTCAAACTCACATAAGTGAAATGATCGATTCCCTTGCGGGTGACATAGTCACTCCGGAATCATATAGTAAAAATAGAAAAACAATTAGTGGTAGTTTCATGCAGTGTCTAAACACAGCTTAGGGATAACTACGTATAAAAAGTCACGAACCACTTGATGGGTTTGAGAATAGAAATTATAATCTCCTAATATAATTCAAAATTTACCCTAGAAGAGCTTAAAGAAATTGAATGTGGAGGAGATATGATGAAGTGGGATTCTCTTGTGCTTTTTCCATGTGAAGTTTCATTAGAATGGCCTTATTTTCATCAAATGATATTCAGTGAGGATGAGGAGGGAATAAAATCTTCTTGCATTAAGACAACGCAGCACCTCATGCTTTTTAAAAACTATGAGCATTCGAAATAGTGCCATGTAAGGTAGTAAGCGAATCGGTTCTTATCGACAAAGGAATCTATAATTCAAATATTTAAGGCTATAAATTATATCCATCTGCCACTTTACACAATCTTGCTCCTAATAAATCAGTTAGTTGTAGCCACGATACCGATAAATATTAAAACAGCTGCATAACAAAAGGGCCGAAATACCATAGAAGCTTAGAATTCGATTTGAAAACAATTCGGTACTATTTAAAAAAATATATGTCAGCTACATTTGATATGTTCTGCGTTCTTAACACTAGAACTATCGAGATGCTTAAAACAAGCATAGAATGAATAATGCAACTGAAAGAGAGGCTACTGGTCAAAATGACCGGCTTGGTAGTTCTAGTGTTAAACATTCAAACTGAAAAATGGATACAAACTAGTAACTAACTAGTTAAAAAATAACCCTAGAAAACTTAATATGTACGAGTACAACTGAAAATTTTATATATATTCTTATTTTATTAAAATCTAAATGTAAACTTACCAATTATTTACTTGCAGTATCGTTAAACCTGTATCCTGCGCTAATTGTTTTTTCTGGTCCTCTGAAGGGTAAGGATGCTGAAAATAAACAATACCAATAAATATAAAAGAAAAAACTACGAAAAAGTTTTCTAAAAAGTAAAAACTAATTATTTCGATTGTACCAATTTACACAATTGTTATGTGAGATGGAAATTAAATTGTCGGCAATCTTTTGTTAAATATGTATATGCGCATTTATTCAAGAGACTCCCACATCTGCCGGAAGTATCTTTCTACATGTGCATGTAAACAAAACGATAGAAAAGGAATTGTGGAATTGTTCCAAAGTGCAAAAAAAGGGTTTGCTGCCAACAAAAGGGGTAATCCATTCAAGTACTCCTTCAATTGAAGGGCTCTTACTGCTTAAAAGAGACCAATCTGGGGCGGTTTGTTGGGAGAATTCATTATTGTGCACACAATAAAAGTTGTTTGGAAAATTATAATGTCCATTCAATAGAAAATAAATTCCTGTCGCATTCCATTAAATTCTTGTATTTTTAAAATAAAAGCAAAACCGCGAGATTTTAAGCTGTCGCGTCCGTCTGTCCCATATACAAATCATAACTCTAAAATATTCATTTATCCTATCCTTCTACCCGAAGAGGTAAATAGCATAAAAGTAAGACAAGAATGTAATCCGATTTTCTTCTTTCGATTAACTTCTGCAATAAAAATAAATAAGATAAAATCTACGCGCATTATTAAAACCAAGAAAGCCGAAAGTTATGTCCAGAACGTGTCAAAAAACTTTAATGATGAAATATTGGCCCCAGAGAAAATATTCTCTTGATTATAGCGCATTATTTACTCTTCTATCGCCTTCAGCAATTATGAGAATGCCACACAGAAACCGGTAAAAAGTTGCCTCTGCATGAAGAACTTATAACTTTCCTTAAGAAGTTGACCGCATTTAAGCATCGATCCATCTGTTGGCCACATAGAAATCTCCTAAAACCTCAAAATGTCAACTCCTAACAGCCAGCAAAGAGCGTTTACTCTTTCAACACCTTAAAAGGACATAAAACAAGTCCTTGGGTACACCCAATCCATAAGGTGCACTTAATTAAACCGCAGCCCAAAAGTTTACAAGACGTCAGAGACTACATCGTCTCATGTTTGACCACCTTTGGCTAGAACAATGGGCTACATTACAAGCCATGGTCACAGGCGAAGGACTGGACACGGAGATTTCATCATGTAGGCTGTATACATGCAGGTCCTGTTGTGTTCCTTCACCCTCGTACGGGAGCATGTTTCCCATTTGTACACATCTCGGCCATACCTTCGTGTGTTGGAAACTGCTTGGCATAGGTGTAGAAGGTATGTCACTATGAAATGTTGCTCATGTTCAGATGCATCTAGGACATGTTTTGGGCGAGTGTAACATCACCATGTACCCCACTTGTAAGGTTTTCGACTCTTGTGGTACTTAAGGGAACATACTGTGCACCTCATGGGCTGTTCCTTAGAACACCTTTGACATATAACCAGGACAAGGACATGCTGTACACCAGTTTCTTAGCTATGAATTTATTAGCCTGCTGAATAAATCCTCAAAATAGTAATGCACCGTATTTTCCTCAAACAGAAATAGGCAAACACAACAGAAAATCACATATACTCGAAAAAGGCAAATTACCATCATTTTGAGCTTTAAATTATGGACTGAGTTAGCTATTCGGAGATATGGCTGTATATAAATGAACAATATATCGTCTGGTGATACAAAATGCGTTTTATCAGTGGCGGAACAGACGAATTGATACCACTAAAGCAGGTCGTGCTAACGCATAGATATTAGGTAAATTTGGTTCGGTGGTTCGCGTTGCTGGCGAAGGACAACGGCAGCAAACAGAAGTGCCCATTTATAGCAGAGTCCACGTTGAATACTTGCCTCGTGTGTATACATTGGATACGATCCTTGCAGACTTCTGTAGATACTCATCACACTTCAAAGAATTTGAAGGCAACAGGATAAATAATCGCCGTTACTATGAAATACGTAAACAATGTCAATACATACAAATTTGCTGGTGACGATGGATAGATGTAGAGATTGCTTGCAGCATTTTGATATATTGTTTCATGAAGCTCTTTTTAATTTGAGGAAATATCTCCCGAGCCATATATTTGCTCTATAGATGGATAAGGTGAAGTTCCTCAAACGAATTGCAGTGCTTTTTTAATTGTATGCTGATGGAGCAGATGCAGAAAATTAGGAAAAACATAATTGTTTACAGTAGGCCCAGGTTGTCGCAAGTGCTAACTAAAATAATTAGTTTACTAGAACGCTTGTTTCTTCCACAGCGAGGTTTAAAATTCCTTGTCCGAGAGGGTTGATAACTTCGAAGAGTTCTATTCTGTAAATTAACGACGGACTCTGCACAGAAATATGCACATGCAAAAGTAGATTTCTTTCTAATGTGCATCACAATCTCGGAACGCCGAGATTCTTTTCAGAACAAACTAAAGGAGGTTTTCATATTTAGTCAGGATTTTATTACACAGATGGGTTACTAATAGCATTTCTAATGGCAGCCTCCAATCAAATGAGGAAAATAAGGAATTTTTCAAACATTATAAAATCCATCACTGCATAATTGAGGGATGAACAAGTAGTAACATCTTATCAGCAAAACCTTGAATTAAGAGTACAGTGGGGACTGATCCGGATTTAATTATTTGCCCAAATCTTATTGAAATAGAAGGTTTTAAAAGAAAGCATCGGATATAGGTTTGGTAAGAACTTAAGAATTATAGTATACGTGAATTTTTCTGGAGTTTAGCTTTTAGTTCTTCTTCTTTTTGAAATTTTCGGCGCTTTGCTGCGCCACTCGCTTTACTTAACTCCTTTTCTTGCATTTCTCACAAAACTGAAATTTATTTATTTAATATTGATACTTTTAAAATTATGTGTAATTACTAACCAGATTCAAGGAATTAATTTCATTGTCACATTTACTGAGAACCGTGTATCTTAACTTTGTCTTCTTTATAATAAAAATATTCGCCCTGCAGATTTGTAAAGAGGGTTATAAAATATAAATTTGCCATCCATGATAAAAATATACATGCTCACATATTTTAATATCTTCTGGACGTAAATTTGCCTGTTAATGACATTACAATATGTCTAAACACACACAAACATTACGGTAATCAACAAACATTTTCTCTTTTGGTAAAACATACTATCTTACTTCTTTATTGCAACGATATGTCAAATATCCATAAGTGTGTTCTATATTTTGGAGGAATTCTTATACCTCGAAGCTTATACCAGCTTTCTACGAAACTTTCTTTTTTTCTTCTTCTTAAAAGTAGGGATTGGCACAGCTAAAATCCTTCCCACAACCCTAAGCTCCCTTGTCAGCATTAGGGCTCGCTGTCTTGCTAACCAATACGGAAATATGAATTTAATGTAGAGATTTTTGGACGGATGATGCAGAAAAATTTTGAAAAGCCTCTTCCTTTCTAGGTGAATAGCTGATTCTTCTTTTTCATAATTCTTTATGTTCTTGCTTCATGAGATTCTCTTCCTTAGAAATAGTAATTTTTGTGGCTTCTTGTTTCTTCTTGGTTTTGTTTCTTCTCTTTTACTGTATATTTATTTTTAGTTTGTACTGTATACCTTATATTTTATATTATTATTATTTTATTCTAAGTTTTGTCAATTAGGAAAGAAAACAGGTGAGGGATAGGTGTGTATGCCATGGTGGCTAGATTGGAACTCCAATACTTCTTTCTACATATGTACTATTCAACCTTTGAATACATAACCATAGAAGCCACAACCCAATAACAAAACTGAAGCAATTCACTATCTAATGCAGTTCGATCGCAAAACCTTAAGCCTGAAACAGATTACAAGTACTGAGCAGTGCAACCAAACAACAAATTGAGTAACTAAACAGAAACGCTGTTCAATGGAACAGATTGCAAAGTAGCGCAGCGAAACTTTTGCCAAAATTTTTTGCCAATCTTTAATTTGGTTGAAATGTTCCCAATTTCTCCCGAAATTGAACAAAACAAGAGATATAGAAACAATAGAAAAAATTAAACAATAGTGATGTAGGGTTATTTGACAGATCCAGGACAAGGGCGAGGCAAGCGAGGCAAACGAGGCACTTGCCTCAGGTGAACAATGGGAAAGGGCGCCAAATTGGTGAAAATTAAAACAAAAAAAGTGAAACACAAAAATTTTCATTATTTTCAAAAACTATTTGGATGTTATTTGCATAATTTTAGCCCTATTATTACATAACATAACTACATAATAGGGGTACCCATATGTAATGTCTTTTCTGTGGTCATAAACTTTTCATTTGTTTTTAGAGTTTCTGTTACATTGAGCTCATTTTAATTTTGATTGTCAAAGGACATAAAATTTTTGGACATCATTTTGAGGGATGGTCATGATTTCAGGGAGAGTGGAGGGGGATCTCCCTCTACGCACAAACATTGATCAGGACACTTCAAGGAATCGATTGGTATACCGTATGTCGATTAATTACCGCACACCATGTAAAATCATTATTCTCAGCACATATAAACCATATAAGTAAATCCTACAAACTTATTGGTTGTAAATATTTCGGAACCAGTTTTGCATATACTTGCCTTTTTAACTCTATATTATACGCAGTGAACTTGAATATGCTAGCCTCGTATGGAACCCATTTTACTCCACATATATTTACAAAATTGAGTCACCGCTTAGGAGATTTACAAGGCACCTATTATTTAAATTACATAGCTTACAATTACAATATGAGATCAGATTAGACTTCTTCTCAATGATGCCATGGCAAAACGTAGATTATATATTGACGACTGTCCACAAATTCTCTCATTTAATATACTTCCGAGAACTTCTAGAAATCAAAATAACCATTATTCAAGTTACTACTCCCAAGAACCAATTTTCAACACAAATCCCCATTATTTATAACGGATAAACTCCTTAACAAACACATTGATTTATTACATTATAGCCCAAACCAATTTAAAACCTAAATTTATAATGAACTTACTATTCTTGCTAACTATTATGATTTATTTGTTTAATCTATTCCTTTGTACGCAAATGGAAAATCAATTTGTTACACTTTCATTTTTTACCCATTACATTTATATAAGTTATTTATATACATGTCTTATATTTGCCTTTTTATCCATTTTTATTCTGAATTATGAAAATATTTAACATATATTATGGTGCACCCTGTATATAAAATCCAACTACCTCTCATTCACTAACTTGTCAACATATCTCCAGAGACATACACATATAAATTGAAAGGTACGATTTTACAACAATCTCACTAATTTATTCCATAATAATTCCGTGATGTACTTTTTTTATTATAATATTTATATTACACATATCTATATTACAAATGTATATCGAAATAAGTTCACCTGTTTTCTTCTCAATCTCCATCCCATTTTCTGTCAAGATGATGAATTTGCTTGACTCTTTTCATTAAAATTTCACTTCAAATATTTCTTCAGTTTTAATATTATTAAATTAGCAGAAAAAAAATAAGTAAGAATAAAGATGATATGTTGACGAAAGAATTGAGAAAATATAGGAGATAACCTAAATTGAATATCCTAGTAGTTCGTTTAAAAAGAAAAAAATAAGAAGAAAATAAAGTGATACACGCGCTTCAAACTAAGAACCAATGACCCAAAAGTATCTTCACTCCGATAAACCTTAGCTAGTGTCAATATTGGTAATACTGTTCATATTATTTTAGTTTACGTAATCAGAACATTTTATCAATTTACCATTTGAAGAAAACTTGCATAACAACCCAAAAAGTAATCAAACGTGGTCATATAGAGGAGTAGCTAACAAGGCCAGCCAGAAGCCATGTCGGCAGATAAGATCTGCAACAATGGAGATCGCCAACAGAAGTCCTATTGGTCGGTCCCGAAGTAATCTCTAAATCACACTACAGTACTCCGCCATTCTCAATGAAATAACGAAACGACCTGAAACAACCGGAAGAAAAGCTTCGCGAATGGCGGGTGACACGGTTTGTAGACAGCCCAGTTTACCTGAGGAAAACTCCCCTGTGGCGGTGTCTGATTATCGTGTGCCACCGGTCTGGTCTGCATGGCTTGCATGTTACTCGTTTGGTGTTTTCGCGATCAGCCAGCCAACCAACCGAGCCATTATTCCACCTGAGCGCGATATTTATTCGTGAATACACCTAAGTTCCACACATACCCATATGCCGGTGTAGAGTCGCTTTCATGACAAACACTTGAGATGATTGCTTTAAATTCACTGATAAGGAGTATAAAAAGGCGTGACAGTAATTAATTATGTGCAAAGCAGCTAAAACGTGGAGCAGAATGGGGAACAATTAACTCGGCAGACGCGACGAATGGGCAAAAGATACGCGGTAGCTCCGTTCTGTTCGCGACCAGTCCAATTTTACATAAATCGAACGGCACCAGTTGCTTCTTCGACAGGTTACAGCTGCTAAAACGTCTGATAAGGTGCCCTGTTTGTTAATGTGACTATTAATAATTTCTTGGTCAGCAGCAGCCCACAGCCAGCAAGGCCTGCTCCGAAAATTGGAATTTCGTCCGATCGAAGAGGTATGTACTTTCGCTGTCCTCTTAATGCCCGCTGTATTTCCTGATGGAAAATCTATTTCCGGTTTCATGTTTTTCTCAGCTTTTTCACCCCATATCCAAGACGAGTAATCTGACAGCATGAATGAATACTGTGGCTGTGGAAGCAACAGCAAAAAATCAGTAAGGAAATCTCTTAAGGATAAACTTAAATCCATGAAAGGATATTTGCCCTGCACATCGGAGATGTGTTTCATGATAAATTCAGGATATATACAGCGGATATGTAATTTTTATCCTGACCATAAGGGAATAATGTCCGTATCAAGTTCTAAAAGCGAATGGACGGAGGAGGGATTCTTGGATATCACTGGATTTCAAAGATAACTACAAGGAAATGGAATTTGTAAATGTTAAGAGCTATTTCGTGATGAATAATATTTTGTGTGATTCTTTACGTAAAGTAGTGGCGTCATTGTATTGTTGTTGTTTTCAGGCAACATTTCGTGCGAAATACAAAAATTAAATTCGAGAAAGTAAACCGTTTTTGGAGGATAAAACACATTTGCTACCTATCTTTGGATATGAATGAGCTTTAGATAAGTCCGTACCGTACCGGGAAACAAAAACGCCGAGCATGGAAGTAATTCACCGATACTTAGTATTCTTACCATTAATAAGTTTGTGAGAATATTGAATAAGTCCCTACGCTAGAGAAGTTAACGTGTATCTAAATACCAATTTTGTTGAGTAACTTAGGAGACTTAAATGGCAATATTAAAATGTCATATGTGAAGCCGACTAATACAATGTTACGCCTATTTGCAAAAGAACACAACTCGATAGACTCAGTCTTTAAGTTCAGGAGGAAATGGGTTTAAGCCATGAGTGATGTTCGTTCGCCTTTGGAAAATCATATCCATTTTCTTGAACATTAGTCTTAATACTTTTCAACTAAATATTTCAAATGGCTGACCGAAGCACGCGAATTTTTGAAATTTAACTGGATATTTGAAATTCGCTTTCATATTTCTTGTATTTAGAAGAAAATTCTATTATGGCGAGAATTGTACTATCGGAGCCACTGTTTATGGGAATCTAAAAGGATTAAGATTAGATATTAGCGCTGAAAGTTCCCAAGTTCGTACTAAAACAATTCCTCTCAAACTGATCTGCTAGTGTTGAAAATCCTTGTATTTATATCTTATGACCAGACAATTATTGCTTGTTAGTTTTAAAAAACTTGTAGGTATAAATTTCAGTCTGATTTATATTTTAAACACTTCTTTTATACGTCCATTTTGCCACAGAGCTGGGAAAGTTATTCTCCCTAGAGTTATTCTATTCTAAAATTACGCTATCTATTCGGGCGTCTAACCAGATTGTACAATATATTATATAATCCTATAGCCTGTTGAATCGATATCAGTCTAACTTTCGCATAAGACTTAATTGCTGAGATAATACAAGTTACTAAGAATAATTGCCTAGCATAGCATCGCTTATAAAAATTGCCTTGAGATTGAAGAAGACAGAATGTTGGATGTCCTCATCAACAATTGCGGCCAAAAATTTTCATTACATTCTTAAAAGAGAAAAACATATCTATTAAAGGAAAGGAATTCCCTTATATTTGTAGGCAAAAACCTTAATACCAGACCTTCGCATAAAAGGAATGATCTCTCTTTTACTTCTAAAATTACTTTAGTCAGTAGCATATATTCAAATGAAATGATACTCGACAAATCAGCATAATTTGATACTTATTGAGCCATTATAGAAGTGATTTGGAGAAAAATTTTAATCATGTAGGCCTCTGTATTCGGCTAACTATTTCAGTTTGTGATCATAGTTAAACGAAAGTAGACTGGATTTTTAAAATGACGCAAAAACTTAAATCAATCTTATTCACCTAGTATTACGTTTCATATTCTTTTCAATAATTTTCGTTCAATAGGAATAAAAGCATTTTTTGGAGTGCCACAGGAAAATCAGCTGGGCTAATTTCTTGTAAAAAAAATGTCCATAAAACTTGATGTGTTATCCTTAATGCTGTAAAATACTTACACAAATGATATAATTTCTTTTTAAAAAGGTAACTTATTATCAAAATAACTTATTAACTTGTAAACGGTGACTTATTGGCAATCCTTAAAAATAAGAAAAGAAAGAGCTCAACCTGTTTCCATTAGGTGAATAGTGCCTTCAACTTTGGCGCTACGATGTTTTTGAAGGGATTTATGAGGGGGTTGGGTCTAAAACAACATTGTGGTCAGGATATTCCAAGGAATAAATTGATATACTCCATCCTACTAATTTACCGAACCTGTATATGGAGAGCTTAAATAATTTTAGTTCCATATGAAGTCAGAAACCTATTCCCCAAGCATGTTCCTACTCTAAGTTATGAAAACCTTGATTAAGAAATTACGACTACGACGAATCACTTCAATCGCGGATCATCTCTCGACCCAAAGTTACCAAATCTAAAGTCCACAATGATTTTTCTCATAGTTAGTGACGGTCTCTGATGCGGTCAATAGCAAAGAAGAAACACCTTAAAAGGATGAAAAACTGAAGGTCTATAATCCTCTGAAAAATATACTACAAATCGTCTGCAAAATGATTAGGTAGATCCTATAATAGGTGATCTTATCAGTTATAAGCAAAAAAGAGTGCATATGACCCAACTGCACTATATCATGTGTCGGTGGCCATGGTCAAATTGGACCAACGTAAGATTTTTGGCTGGACTAGTGGTGGCCTTCTAGCTTCATCCGAGCTGATTAAGTTTCACTTCTTGGTATTGTGTCATATTCTGTTTAGCGGTGATTCCAGGTATACTTTGTAACATTTTGGTGGAATTGAGCCTGGTGGAGTTTCGTTGCAAGCTGGAAAAATAGGTATAACGCCTTACTTACTTGCGTACGTTGTTTTTCAATTGTCGAAGCGAGCGTTACCACTAAAGACAACTCAATCACATATACCAAGAATTGTAGTATACGTACAATATTATGGTGATAACACGTGAGTGTTTCCTTCGCCATTCTGTGAGCTAGTACTTGTGTTAAATAACTCGCTGTATTTATCATTCGCCATGCAATTACGAGGGTCGTGACTCTGAATAGATTCTCTTGAAGAATCCAGACTGTTTTTAGTTTTCTTTAGAAAGAGAGAAAAAAGAAGAGCAGTCATCCTGAATGAGGTAGATGTATTGTTTATTGTATACATTTTGAAGGTAGAGAAGGACTTTTTGTAGTCCCTCCAGATAAGAATAATCCCTTCTCTTTAGATGTAGTGTACTTGGCTCACCGAAAATATTGGCGAATTGTTTTACTTTTCCCTATGTTAACGCAGATATGTATTAACGACAAGAGCACCTTTGAAAATTCCTTCCGCGTATATAGTTCAGGTTCCAGCAGATTACAAGAATTAAAATATGATTGATGATTGCCTACTTGAAGAAGTAGTGTTTTTATTCTTTACGAGTATAATATTAGAAAAAAACTCGACTAAAAGCAATGCAACAGATACAGACAATAATCACAATCTTTCAAATAAATAAAACTCTTTCCCTCTAACTATAGAATATCTACATTTCAGTAAAGAAAACAATAAATTAACATAACTAAAGTTGAATTTCCTCGCTTTGCAACAACCTTCTCTTCAAGCTACAATAAGGAGATGTCACAAAGTATTTCAGATATGTTCCCTAATCCGCAATACATCACTGTCAAGAGTAAACAATGAAATACTTTCAATCGATTGCTTAACTTCGTATCCATTAAAGCGCTAAATTCCATTGTATATTCAGGGGTGAATTTTGGGACTGCTTTGTGAGGTTTACATGCCTACAAATACAATGCGGAGCAGAAGTACTACATTAGCAATATTTATGCTCTTCAATAAGGGATGCCTTTAAAAACGGTTAAGACACTCAAAAAGGTTAATCTTTTTCAACACTAGTACCATTAAAAGCTTGTGAAGAATATATGAAGCCACGGAAGGACCATGTCTCTTTTTCCAGTCCCAAAATAATTTCGGTACTATTTATCGGTTCAGTTTTATCGAAGAAAAAATAATGTCGAATCGAAAAATTGCAAAGATACTGAAATCGTTCACATCCAAAACAGTCCGCACTAAACTTGAAACAAAGATAAATTTAAATGTCCACTGATATCCCCTTGATTTCTAACGACCTCATAATAGAGTTACCAATACACGTCCTAAATTCCGATAGCCATTAGAAACGTCATTAAGATATTATCAAACTGGTATTTAAAGGATCGCTTCTTCGTGGATAATCGCATGAAAAACACCCCCCATTACAGGACATCCCGGAAAGGGATGGACATGCAGGAAATTTCGAAATTTCAACTTTTGCGCAACCCCATTCAAGTGTAGAAGTTCTTTTTGGGGACATTAAAAATTTGATCAGTGGCAGTAAATGGCAGCGAGTCGAGAACGAAGATGGGGCTGAGGAAACTTTACCCTTCCAATAATAGCAAAAACGAGGAAGACATGAAATAGATTTTTTTTCTAAATCGTTCGGTCAACTAGCTAAAGAGATGGGACTGAAGCGATACACCTAAACCTAATAGCATTCAAATCCGGTTGTAGATATATTTCTACGTTAGGATTTGGTCGTTTGAGCGTATTTAAATTTCCTGAATTGACCCAACTATCGTTATCGTGGGGTCACTCCAAATGGTCAGTGGAATTTGCTGCTAAAGTCTCCAGTTCCAGCAAATGGGGTTGTTTAAATGGTGTGTTTTAATACTGTGAAGGGATTTAGTGTTTCCTGTTTCAACTTCTGCAGACTGTCCAAGTTGAAAATGTTATTTACATGAAAATGGGTATCTATCGGTACATTTTCAGTGATGATGTAAAATAATAACCAGGACGATTGTTTTATTTTGATTAGGGTGTAAAAGTTACAAACTAACCCACTACAAACACATGCGTTCCCTGCTCTTTTTCTACAATCAGTAAAAGTGTTATCACGTCTTTTAGAAGAGAAGGTTCATTTAACCCAAGACAAATAAGTATGCAGGAAAAGAATGTCTGATACAAGAAAACAGAAATACCAGACGAAAGTGAAATGCGACTAAAACGCACCCATGTTGCATAAAATTAAATTATTAATTAACTAATAACTTTTAATAAAGCGCTTGTGGATGCCAATCATTGTGTCAGGATTTGCTGTTGCTCTTCCTGTACGATACGTGAGTAGAAGCAATATTTCTAGGATGAAACGTCTGGCATTTCACCCTAAATCAAATAGTTCATTAATAAAACAAGTTGCACTGAAATTTTCTAGTCTTTTAGATAATATGCGAATGCGTTATCGAATAAAAACATGATTACGTTAATTAACACAAAACACGCAACATTCATAGGTTTCTGATCTTGGAAAGTGCCTTTACGATTTTAGCTCACAGGTATGAAGCCGTCAAATAAAGAATAAGTTAAAAAATGGGCCAAAAATGCTATCTTTCCGCTTTACGCATAAAACCTATGAGCTACGTCCAATAAAATTATGAAACCATGCAGTGTGGAGTAGACTGAAACCATGTCGAAAAGTTAGAGGGTTAATCCCTCACAGCTATCACAGGTTTTCTACGAGGTTCTATTTACACTGCTGCTGTTCTCTTGCCAGAATACATTGATAATTTGATAATAGTAGTCAATTAGTCAATCCTAATAAAATAGTCATAGTGCTATTCACAAAGAGGTGTCAAGTGTCAGTTTGGATCAGAGCTCACCAGGAATTGTCAATACGCTCGATATGCAATATATGAAAGGCAACCACAGAGAACACCTTGAACTAAAACAATGGCCCAAAATTCATCACAGTTGATATTAATCCTTTAGTTTCTTTGGACTAAGGAAATGAGTCATCTCATTCCTTGACTTAAACAAATTATCCATTGGAGGTAGGATATATCTGAATATATATATATAATATATTTCTTACTAGGAAAGATTTTTATCGCGCGATCAGTTTCAAATACATCCCAACCCCTAGACAGGTTATTAGGGTGGCATTCCTTCTAAAGACGAGAATTGATGACTTCTCTTAAGCTTCAGGCTTAGGCCTATTGGCTCTTTTGTCCTAGTAAGTAAGAAGGGACTGCAGGGCGAAAAATAGACTATTAAGATAGAGCTCTTCTTAGAAGAACAACAGGCGTACTAGCCTTGCAGTCATACGTAGGAATGCCTCACTCCTTGATCACCAAAATTAATAATGTTTTTGGCATGAAAGAGTACTCTCTGAGTGTTTTTGTGAACATACAGGAAATATTAGACCTTTGACAAGACGTCATACAGTTATTATGCAATTCTACAGTAGCGATTCAAAAAAGTTATTATCAGTTTAATCGATGTCACGCTGATAGCGTTGAGCTTTTTGGTGAATTCAGAGAAGCGAGTATAGCGATGTATGAGCAGTGTATGACATCGCGTATAACCCTCTTACTATCAAATGATGATGCATCTCTTAGGGACTCTCAATAAATCCTCATTTGACTAGTATGCGGAATACCTCAGGGGGACTACATTATTGCCAGCCACCTATACGTGAAGCATAAATAAACTTCTAAAGTAGATTCCAATGAAGAAACCGAAAAACCATGTCGAATGAAGGTAAAACCAAACGTATCTCTCCTTAACACTTATATTATTTACAGTAGAAACTATAGTGCGTGGATTGAAAATATTCAGTTAGATAGTGCTAGACCTTCGAAAGTCTTTTTTTCTTTTTTTAAGGTACGGCAATGTCATCATCGTTTAATCCCGCAAAATAGCGCAATATATCAAGCTCACTGGCCGATATATACTATAGACCAGAACCCATGCCATGCTAACGAGATCACTCGTCGTGCTGATTAAGACGCATCTAATTTTCCGCAATTTTTATTCCTTGCATTTACAGGCAATGTCTGTGATTTCGGTGTCCCTAGGGACAAATAAAATTCCATATATACTATAAACCGGAATATCATCAGCCATACGTACATACATGTGATACTTACAGCTTTTATAACCATCGCCCAGTGAACTGAACAATAAAGGTCTGAATATTGAACCCTGAGGAACTCCAGATATTACAAGAAAATCAGAAGTTTTGGTTCTTTCTTAGAAATAATCTGTGATGCACTTTCTCAGAAGCCTTGGTAAAGTCTTGTAGGACAAGTACGACTAATTCATCATTAAAAACTGACTTTTTTTGTATCATAATTTATCTTTATTAAAACAGTAGTATAATTATGCTTAGCTCTAAACTATAGATTGGACTACTAGATATTGGATAATAAATTCTCACTTTTTAAGAAAAGCAATGATCTGACCATGAATTAGAGCTTTAGGCTTTACAGAGAGGACGCAAATTTGTGATTGAGCGGTATTGCATTGTATACGAGGATCCTTTGGAAATGTCTACAATTCTGAAAGAGTTCCACGTACTAGGGATGGCAGAAGGCAAAACTATACTATTGAAGAAAAATGTAAGATGTGGCAATAATATTGGCAAACGAATTTTTATAACTTTGAGATGAAAATCATTCCATCTAGTAGCATTAAATCCAATGGAAATGATAAACATCAGCCTCACTCAATACCATGAAAGTGAATCCTACAAATGAATCCTGAAGTTCCAAGACGTTATTCAAATTATCAGATTGTGAAAATGTAAACACTTTGTTGAACTCATGGGAGTTTGCGGATACGGCAGCACTTTTACAACGGCTGAACGCAATATAAGCCAGGTTCTTCTAAACTCTTTTAGACGAAAGGTTAGTGTTAAACTTCGAATTATAATATTGTACCTCTGCACCAGATACCTTCATTTCTTATTGCAGAGCTCTCATTGGGGTATAATATCTACGGTATACGGTATTAGAACCGGAATAATGCTGCTAAGCTAAGATGGCTTTCTACATTTGTTTTTTCAAAACGCTCAACTTTGTGTGGAAGATATAATTCTATTCTCTTTTGACCAAATTAAGAAGTCTCATTTGTAACCCTGTGTAATTTTTTTAAGAAGGCGCATTACATAACATCTTATGTCAAGCAATTAAAATTATTGCCTCGGTTAAAGGAAACCAGCCGAATACCATTAATCCAGAATTGGAATCCAAAAGAATCATTGTAAGTTATTTTGACACCAAGGCAGAAATCACTTTCTAATGCATTGTTTGTAGGCTTAATGAAATAGTAATAGGTCTCGTCATGTATGTGAAGAGTAAGCACGAGCACAAGTTGGTGAATTCCATGCAATCTTCTTAAAGTAGTTCGGAAAAAAACGGACTTAGAATAAATACCCAAACAGCTAGAATTGGAACTAAATTTAAAAGACGTTCGCATTATTAACCAAGAGTTGGAGGAGCGTTTACGTAAAGTCCTAAGAACTACTATAGAAGAAAACACTCCAATAGATATAGGAATTGATATAGAGTTACTGAAAATGCTTAATAACAAAGCTGCCCTAAATCAGTCTACGGGAGAAAAGCAATTTTTTCAGAGCCCATATGGTTTGAGTCTACAGAAGCTGAAGAATCTGCTAAATGTGAATATGTATATGCAAATAAGAAATGTACAAGAGGGCAAAAATTCTCTATTATTTTTCTGGAAGATAATTTAATACAAGTAAATAAGGATAAAAAAACTTGTGAATTAAAGAAAACTATAAGGGACGGGTAGTATACTTTCTTCCGAATAGAAGATACAAATACGATATTAGATAGTAATTTCGCGTTTCGGCGTTGGGGAATTACACCTGGTTTTGCGGAATGCTGAAAACAAAACAACGCCTGACGCAGATCACAGTCCATATGAGTGGGCATTCTAATAAAACCGCTCACTAAATGACAGCAAAATTTTAACATTTTAAATGAGTATCAGGCAGAATTAAGAAAATTACTGACAATATTTTTAATCTATGTATCATATCTAATATTTTTCAGCTCCTTTATACAGAAAGGAAGACAAAGGTATTTTGTTCTTTTCGTAAATTTCTAGGCCACTTTCGACACCATCGACCGAAAGGTATTAATTTATAATTATTATTTTGGGATTGCCAACAGAAATGCTTGGAATAGTAGAAAGCCTATTTTTATACAGATACTTAAGACCCGATCTGGATGAAAGGATCTATGTCAAATCGTTTTGGGATAGTTTGGGAGTAGTTTGGAATTCCCCTAAAAGAATTACCACAATGTATCCAAGTAACACTTGATGGATTTGAGAAAGTCTTCAATATATATACATACTTAACTTACAAATAGGCACCCGTATTATGTACTGTAAAATACCTTACGTTTTAGTCACTCTTAAGATCGGGCAAATCGTTAGATCGAGATGAAAGACATGGATCTTAACAAATCACTTAAAATAAAGAAATTATGAATATAAACGACAGCTATTCTCGAAGTTCTCACAGGCGGAGTATCCATGGCAAACCCGGTATACCACCGTTTGGCGATGTAAAAGTGGACATTTGTTCACATGTCCACTTTTAAAATTACAGACTTTGAAGAAGCTGTAAGATAAAAGCCTTATGCTGATGATGAAATTATAAAAGAAGAATTCACGGATGAATATTAATGAGTGAAAAATCAGTATTTATACATATTTAGTACACCTAGCTCTAGTCCCCGGATACAAAATCTAGTAAAAAAACACGAGGTACTCAAATTAAATCCGGGCTTCTGGTTACAGAATAGACTTCACACAACACTTGTAGTTGGGAGGGAATTCAAATTCACAAACTCAAAGGACAAATTTACTGAAGATCACAACTCACCGTTAAATGTTGAAACAGCCACGCTCTTAAAATATTAGTTGCTACTTTTGGAAAAATGCCACGTTTCTTTTGGTTCTTTTTGCCATTGGCATCATCATCTTCTTCTCCGGTACCTTCACCGCTACCTATACTAGCATTACTGGCATCACCTGAAATGAATACAAGAAAATTGTTAATTTTATGTTTCTGAAAGAGAGTTGTTCGTTTTTTTTT
>QYTT01090632.1:21620-37519 GCA_006980735.1 Dasypogon diadema
GTAATTTCAAAAACTGCATTGTTTGGAAAAGTTTGTTTTTTAATATTTCCAAAAACGGCAAACTGCCCAAAATATCAGAAGAGTTTTGATTTAGTCCCAAAGGAAAATGGCTTTCATTGCAAATTTTGAAAAATGTAATTATATATGTACTATCAAAATTCACTAGTTCAACTTCTTTGAATTCAATGTTATCCATTCAAATGTTCTCTACAAATAAAATATCAGAGATTTCGAGCTTTAACATCACAATCCACAATACTGCACTTATACAGAAGTTAATTTTACTAATGCTGAATTCAGAATCTTTCGTATTTTGTTGCAGCCACTACGCCGGAACAGATTCTATCAGTATTTATTTTTCTACTTCGGTGTAGTCTGGTGCTGCCACTAATCGCGAATCCCTACACCCAAAATTTTTTCGAGGTTTACCCTTGACATCAGATTTTACAACCTGAAACTTTTTTTCTTACCACAGCAAAACAGAGTACACTCCAGAACTGACTTCCTTTGAAATTCTGATGTGGTTTATACACTGGGACACAAAAAAGAATTCACTATAAATGAATAATTGAACACCTTAAACGCCGGTTCACGTAAGCTTCTATTGAGATAATCACATTCAAAAGTTCATTATATTTGAGAGACTCTCTCAGTAAGACGTTCACACCGGCGTGAGCCACCAGTGGTTCACAAGAGATTTTTCTGAGAGAATTACGTAAAATGCCACATGTGACATAATAAAACTCTCTTACTAATAAATCGCTGGCTTAAACGTGTTAAATAAGGCTCGACGTTTAACGTGTTAACATTTTTAAGCACTGCCTCACCCAAATTTGAGCAAATTAAAAGTGGGCGGTTAGCCTGTTATACGTGTTACGCCATATATGCCAACAAGTAAGGCTATAAGTGAATATTTCCAATTTCTTAATTTTAAATTCAGTTATTTAACACTTTATTAGCCGAATAGTTTTACTGGTTGACTTATCTCACCTGCCCCAGGAGATGAAAAACAGATCCTAAATGATAATATCAAGTGTACCGAACAATGGCATTCTTCAGATCAGACGCTAGCTACAATCAACCACTAAATTAAGTTCATCTCCGAGAAAAGTGTTATTGTACATTTGGACAAAATCATATGTGAAAAATTACGTGAAAATAGATTTTCCGATATTGAAAAAGTACTCTTCTATCCTCCATCTGATTAACTTATCAGAGGACAGATACTAATAAGTGCATTTAGAAAACTTTAGAGCAAACAATTGGCATGAAATAGCCGTAGACTTTATTTAAATTTTATCACAATTACTAGAGTACATCATAAATGTTGCCTTTTTCGAACCGCTCCTTTCTAGCACTTGCATTTCATGCACACTAGCAGATAGTAAAGTATTAACTGAGAGGACAAATCTATAGGAATACCCGCAATAGCAAAGGTGATTTTTCTTGCGATTTGCAAGCCACAAATTTCTGGAAGATAACAATATAATAAAATTTGGGGTAATTACATTAATTGTTTACATGCTATTGAAAGCACATTTTGCTCCCACTCCTATAAAAATGCATCAAAAATTATTTTTAATTACTTAGTCACTGCGCTAATCCGATCACGAGTACCCTAAATTGTTGGTTAACCTTGGGACCTTGGAAACAAAAATTCTTTTGTATATTATATTTTCAATTTATATACCAATAACCAGTAAGCTTTTAAAAATAGGTTAAAGCTCTCTGTAACTGATGATATGTGATTGTTCTACGCGGAGAAAGTGAATTAATACGTGTATGGTGTATGGGTTTTGCTCAGAATTTATGATGAGATTGCGCGCTGTTAATAAGTTCTCAGAGTAAACTTTGTCCTTACTTCTTTTCTTTACAATTATAAAAGTGTGATCGTTTTCGATTTGAAATCTCACTTTGTCTAAAAATCACAACACCAAAGCAGTTTTCATTATTAAACATACCATTAAAAATAAATATCTGTGAGATTAATCAACAAGTGTTAATCAAAAAATTTTCTCATAATGTCTTCTTATAATAGTAAATTGCAATTAAAATAGATTCAATTTATTATATACCAGGTTTTGCTTCTCTATTTCTCTATATTTCAGACCACATACAATAAGCGATCCTGTCTTACGATAACCACAAAAACTGTGAAATTCTGCTGGAAATAGCAAAAGCTTTCTGAAATACAAATCAAAGTGTGCTGATATGAAATGGAATCTTACTGGATTTATGATCATCGCATGTCAGGACCTCTTTATGCGTATGGATCTTCGAGTCATTATCAAAATTTCCTAATTTTTTTTTTTGCGAAAACAAAACTTATAAAACTGTATACAAAAATTAATTTTAACTCTACTTCGGTAAATATGCACAACTTTTAAGCGTAAAAACTTTGAACACACTTCAATAAAAACAATACATTACCTACAGAGTTAAGAGGAATTTAAATGTTCATCAAACAATCAAAAATAGAACGACGAACGGAAATTTTAATCGAAAATCTTACTTATTTTATTTGCTCGCGTTATATAGTTTGTCTTAAAAGTGATGGGCAGTGCATTAATAAGTATTTTTTAAATATTATCTTTATGACAGTATAATTAACAGAACTGGTATAACTTACTACAAAAATAAACACAAGAAAACAGTTAGAAAGGTGGTTGGTTGTTCCTCTTAAAAATATGTAAAGAAATTAAAAACTTAAATTTTAAAATACTTTCCTAAAATTTCACTGTGTAGTCGTCTTGTCAAGTAGTCCGGTGTTTTCGAATAGTTTGTCGAGGCTAAGAAGTGGTATTTTCGCAACCTCGAAGAAAATTTTATGTGAGTATTTACTACGAATTGTTTTAATGGTCTCTCTGGGTTTTCGGTGAAGTCCTGCATTTAACACAGAAATAATATATGCGAAGTCTTCTAATTTGTAACCTGTTGAAAGTAAAAATGTCAAAATTAATTTCGAGCATATTAAAAGAGAGTAAGGGTATAAAAAAGTAAAAAAGTTTTTGAAATGAGCTCATAAATGTACTGAGTGACGGAACCATAACTTGGTAGATAGCCGATAAAAATTTCCTATACTCACATTACGTACTTCTCATCACAGTCATTAAGAATATTTAAAAAATTACCTATACGAATCAGTGTAGGAATCTAGTACAGGATAATTTTGGGAAACATAATGACAAACAAGGGTAATAGTAAGAGACTAGGACTAGTATAAAATTGTCTAAAAAACAGAGTTAAATCTGCACTAATTATTTTTCGATTTATTCGAACTTTTTGGTTACAATCGAATCAACTTTTTAAGATTTCCTTTTTCTTTTTTAACACTGACATTTCGCATAAAGCTGAACACATTTTAATGAGCTCTGTAGAATTTGTTATTAAAACAAATGAAGTGCATTGAAGTAACTTATTAATTTTACTGTGCACCCATGGCTTCCCAAGTACAATCCTTGTCGGTAGAATTACTCCAACCATTGGTACCCAAATTAATCACCATTCCCTTTCCAGGAATCAAATCCGTATCCACCAGGAAGAACATTTGCAGAGCTGCACCCTAACAAGCTCAGCTACCGGTGTGGGATTGCTATAAAAGTATGTTCGCTACATGTTTTTGAACTTTTAAGAAAATAAAATCTACAAGAACATAAAAACCAGTTTTTTTATTTGTGATGTCATGAATGAGAAAGCCCCAAAACCTAGGCCATTACTAGACCCATTGCTTATCCAACCGCGGAAAGAATAAATCTAGGAATGGGATTAGGTGTTGTCAACGGTTCAGCCACCTGATGGATCTAATGAAATCTAAGATATGCTCCCATCCCCTTTCGTCGTATTCGCAAAGTTTATCGAGGAAGTGGCCTTCCAGGTATTTGTATCTTTGTGCCAAGAGTGACGGGCAGTAACACAAGAAGTGTGCTCCCGTTCCAGACGATAACAGTTAAATGATCGATCAGTATCATTTAATTGTAAAAGTTTTGACACTAAGCTAGCATTAGATGGTCTTCACAACTCCTCCACAATTGGATTCATGTCCCACAAGCCCAAGTAAATATTTCGATAGTCTCCGTGAGAGAGGGCAGATAATTTACAGCTTTCCGCTTTCAGTGCCAACGTGCCCGTTTTCTCATTATTTTTTAATATACCCCAGATTAGATAACTTTTACCAAATTGTTGACTATAAGATTAATTTCATTGAATCTTTAGTCAGAAAATGAGAAAACTTTCACCCAAAAGCTACATAATCACATCACTCCCCATTTACATCTTGGTTTCCTCATTCTTTCAGTAAATTAAAACTTTTTTATGAAGTTTACATTTAAAACTCTAAATCTAAATTTACCTGTATAATATTCTAATGTGTGACTCCATGGATTTTCTGTACCATTCATTTTAAGCGCAATAAACAAAACAGCACAAGCCATCTTTGAATCACTAAAACTAATCGTTGCGTAATCCATAAGTGAAAATTCTAAAATGTATCTCGCTAACGTTAAGGTGGGCATAGGTACTTTGGCACACTGAAATTTAATAATTGCACTGTTTTAAAAGATGTTACCAAAATGGAAAATATTTATCTTACTCTAGCATATCGTCGCAGAAATCGATAGGATAGTGGAATTCCTAGATCAAAATCAAGAGTTTTTAAAACGTTCATTTCCATTCTGATTAGTTCACTGTGGTTGTATGCACCGTCGCAAACATACAGAAAGTCATCTACAAGCGGTGGTGTTCTCTCCTAAAATTACATTTAATGTAGATTTTTACAAAAAAATATTCGCAAAATACTTTACGTCAAATTTACATGAAATAAACAATGCTGCAGCACCCAAAAGTTGCAGTTTGTCTTTCATAACAATTTCTTTCCCTAAATACAAATCTACTAATTTTACAGCTAAGTACAATGTTTCGTGGTTCAGTTCAAAAGTCTCTTGCACTTCCACCATCCAATCGACAAGTAACGAGCGCATCCATTTTGATAAATAAACTTGCTTCTCCATGTAGTCTTCAATAATAAAATGACTCTATGAAGAAACGTTTTACTGTTCAAGGAAATTAGGGATAGAAAAATGTTTCGAACCTCTCGTTGCTTCAGGTAAGCAAAAATATCCATCGCATAGTGAGACACTTGAAACGGATCATCCCAATTTTCTTTATCGAAATCGACCACACCTTCAGGCACCTCAATCTGTGGAAATTTTAAAGGTGATGGCGTTGTTATACGATTTCCTAGGTCCTCCTTTGATTTTTTCTCCGCACTATTGGGTTGTGACAATGATCTACGTTTTGCGTCGAATGCACCAGAGAATCGAATCGATTCCGTTGAAGTTCTAAATTTAGAAAAACATTAAGTAATAATTGCTACAGGAAAAAGAAATAGTGGCATACATATCCTCCAAGGCGGACATATACAAACTATCATCAGTCTTTTCAAATTCGTTGGAAATACGTCTTGTGGTTGGTTTGGTAAATTCTGGTGCTCCTTTTGACTTAATTGCTGTTGCACCAGGAGCAGCTTGATTGGTTGCTTTCAGTGGTTGAACAGTAGCAATTGGTATGGCTTCCTGAATTGATTGTGCTGCTGCTGTGGCATTCTTAGCAGCAGCTCTTGTCAGCATTTTTGCTGTTCGAACAACCATGCCATTGACACAAGGAGGCCCGATTGCATTTTCATTCTGAAGGAAGTTTAAATTTTTAGGTATTTCTAGGCACTAGATGTTAGTTTGAAATTTAAAATATGATAAGCGGAACGATATATTAAAGTCCGCCGTATCCTAACACTTCTCCAAGAAAATATTACTTAGGTATGGAAGGTGTGCATTACTCACCTTTTGTTTCAACACGTTACTCACAGTCTTTTTACTTATATTTGCATCTGCTTTCGTTAAAATAGTCTTTTTCTCCTCATCTAGATGTAAATTGTTCACGTTATTTGTAAGGTTTCCTAAAGCTGATCTTTTGATTTTGTCATTCTTAAGCGGACTATTATCAGCTTTTCTTTTGCCCCTGGTCACAACTGGGTTCGCGTTTTGATCTTGGGCATTCTGTGATCTTTGAAAATATGAAAGAATATTATTTAGTGGATTTATCTTTTACTTTGAACAATTTACACACCTTGTTGATATTCCTTTTCTTGCCAATTGCATAAGAGTCGCCTTTGTTGCTGCACCTCGTAAACCTTTTTGCGGGGCCATATTTTTCATTACAGTCGCTGTTTAGTTAACTTTAGTATTTATGTTTTACAAATCTAATACTTCCAAGACTAGGTGTAATATTGCAGCATAAAACTTGACAAGTACAAAATAAATTTCTTAGTGATAATCTGAAATAACAAAATTTGCATGAATTATTTCAATTTAAAAAAAAAAATCCAACATTAAAAATTTTCGCATTATTTTCATATCAATCATATTTTACACTTATTTAAAAATAGTGTTGAATAAAAATATTTTTACTAATATTAACTAGGATGAATCAACTATCTGGGGTGCAACTGGTGGCTCCGCAAGTATAATTCACGCCAGCAGAACTGCCCCAACCACAGGTGCCTAAATAAATCACCGCACCGCTTACAGCAGTCGCATCCACGCCGGCAGAGGACTATTGATCTAGCGAGTCCACAAAAAACACATCGCCTACAAAGGACAATTTGGATAAATCGGAGAAGTCTTTTAAAATTCCCCCAGAAATTAAAATGGAGAGACGCTGTCTGTCAGAAAATGAACGAAATCGTTGTTGAAGCTTGGAGAAATAGATAAAGGGGTGGACAGCTATTATCCTTTTAGTACCAGCAGAATGTGGCTTGTGACGATTTTTTATGTTCTACACGTTAGATTAAATGATCCTCTTCAAAGGAAGACTCACCATCTGAGGGACGGTTAAGTAGAACAAACCGAAACTGCCTGTCGCGGGAATATATAAAGATATACATAGCTCCTTCTATTATACAAGAGTTGCTGCAGTTGTATCATACATTAAAAGAAACTTAATCCTAACGAGCAAATTCTATTATAATACATAATTATGCGATAGAAATGACAACAGACCAAAGCTTGTACTTGATATTAAAATTCTATAAAAGGAGCAGTTGATACACTGGATCACTGGCAACCTGCTACAAATATTTGTGAAATGCACAAGTGATATATTAGTGCCCCAAATTCTGTTCTAGAAAAAAGTAAAGTGTTGCAAAAATAAAGTTAAAAATGCAAAGAAAGTTGGAATTTGGCTCTAATTGTGCATTTTAGAGTAACGGGTGAGTGTGTCCCGAAGGAGTATATGTAGTTTGGACAAGAAGATTAGCAGGGTTTCAAATGAGAAATTCGAGAAGTATGAGGTTAGAGTGACATCTATGCCACTTTTGAAGACTTCAATGATACGCCTTTTCAAAATTATTCATCTCGGAGTCTTGAGGGAAACCCTGAAAGGTTCCAAGAAGCGCGGGTCATCGTTTACGATGGTTGGTAGCGCGTAATGAGACCTTGGGGCACTACAGTTTTGGGGAGAAGAGCATGAAAGCGAAATCTCAGGAAGTTTAAAGTTGAGACAACTAAAATCCTTCAAGAATTTTATTATTTCGAAATAAAGGCCCAACTTTAATGACAATATGGGCGTGCTTTCTCTGAGAAAGCTTTCACTTTGAACATCAAGAATATTCAATTGGCTCTTTAACTTTTTGCATATGCTAGGCATGTGCCATTATAGTGGGGCCTTAAGAAGGCTGCAGCGCCATATCTAGATGCGCCTTTGACTAATTTAAAGCCATTTACATCTCCGTAGCGAACATTCTAATAATCACCATTATGCTCCAGATATACACAACGTCGTACGGCGAAATTTTGTATATTTGTGCCTTTATCAAACTTTCTGCTTATTACGAAAAGTATCTTCATATGTCGAACAGTTTTTCACGCTTAAATGTTCCCGGAACTAACTTTTTCAATTGCGTAGGAGTACAGAACCAATTAATGATGAAAAAAATACAGGAACTCCGTGAAAAAAATTAAATTCGTGAATATCATATCAGTATATCAGTATTTTTGAAAATTTGGTAAAATTAAGCGATTTGATTGCTATAAAACAGTAACACATTAAAAGTAAATAATCAGACCTATTAAAATCTGAAAAATTTTCACAATTTATTTTTGATTAACTCACCAAATTTTAATTAATATTTCAAAAGTACAGAAAAAAAGTTTCTTTGGAACAATAAAAATACATAACAAAAATCAAACTCAACAAAATTAAAGATGCACGAAAAAACGAAGAACTAAAAATTGCTGATCGCAGCGTGCACAAATCACCGCCAAAAATTTGATCAGCGAATGACTGTGATTTTCTCTTTTTTGAGACAAAATTTTCCCTTACAAAAGGAATGAGAGAATCCTTGTGGCTGCGAGTCTTGCAGGTACTTTTTTTATTGCAGGAAGGATACAAGAAATCCCACCTCTATGAATCGCTTCAACCTTTCAGTTCCCGTTCCCAACGATCGGTGGTCGTTAAAAATTTAAAGGGGAACGTATTTCGGTTCCCACAGCAATCATATTTTGTATTGTACCGATTTTGTTAGCGTTGGTGTGAGTACAAATCCACGCACGTTTTCTCATGTGTGAAAGTGTCAATCTAGAGCAGCTGTTCTTAACACACATTCTCATCTTCTCATGCAACATAAAAACCTACGACTGTGTTCGTGTTTATATGGCCATCATCGCGTGCATACAATTCCACTGATAACCGGCAGGCAAATTCTTCTCAACTTTTCACGAAGCCGAAATTCAATGAAATATGCCTCAAAAACTTACGCTTCGTAAATTACATTCGCCACAGAAATGAAATCTATATGTTTCGCACACAAAACAAATTTAGAGAAACACAACCACGTTGAGAGATGAAATGCAAACTGAAATCCCTCACCTCTGCCTCAATTAAAACCCGCACTAAAAAGTTAATATCCCCAGGCACTGCATTTTTTAGTAACAAATAAAAATTCTGTCGTCTTCCAAAATTTGAGGCAAATATAACAGGCAAAAAATACTTTTGTTCAAAAGAACTCGCAGCAAGCGGTACTCCCCGTTCGTTCTGTCGTTCGTTCGTTTCGTTTAAATGCAGTTGGATCGCTTGGCAACGCAATGCGTTAACTGTCACGTACAATGTGTACTAAACTAAAACTATCTAAATTGTAAGGTTTTTGTAAGGTTTAGTTCGGAGGTATTGTAAATGAAGTGTTTAGGTTGAAGGCTGTTTTTTTGGACATTCTCTGTTTGTTGTTGGTTGTTTCTTTTTTTACGTAGCTTCCGTAAATTGATAAAATTGTTCTTTTTGCTGTAAAAATACTGTAAAAATAAAGTTGCCTATGAATGTTTATTGTAGTAATTTGAAACTTTCTGATAATTGGATAAATCGTAATTCAAAATTAGTATACAGTTAGTTCTTTCAGTGTTACCGGCATTTTTTGTTAGCGCGTCCATAGAAAGCAACAAGTGTTGAAACATATTTGTTAAAAAGATACTAATAATGTGTTTATTTATTGTTCTGAAAGTGGGAAAATGAAACGCGATAAGGATTTAAGGTAAATTTAACTTATTTGTAGCAGTTGGACAGTTTAAGATAAATTGCCTTAATAAAACATTGTAGCTCACACCACGATGAAAAGAAAGCATTAAGTAATTACTTTTAATGGCAAGAGAGTGTTAAACAAATTCAATTCCCTTATTTAATGTTAGGTTAACACTCACTCAAAAAATTGTGCTTACTTCGAAAATTGTTTTAAGATTGATTTGGAAATGAAATTTCTTAGCAATATCACAGCACCTCTACAATTCTTGCCAGGATTGCCCCAACCACTGACACCCAAATTGAAAACTCGACTTCCCTTGTTGGAATTTCATGTCAAGTCCCTTTACCTGCTATAAACAATGATCAATTTCAATTGAAAGACATCCAAATCATTTTAGGTTGTCAGATATAAAAATAGATAAAGATATAAATATAGAAATAAATGCCTGACAAATTGGTCTAAAAAGTGCAGAAAGTATAGAAGTCATGAACAGTGGGGCTATCTTTCAAGCCTCAGCGGCCTCAGCCAACAATTCCACTTTACACAAAAGCTACGTCTATTTGTTTTTTTTTCATTCTACTATATTCGCATAACATGGGGCCAAAAGTGACATGTGTGTAGAAAATTAGGTTTTTGAGAATTTGATTTAGTAAAGCTATATTAAATATGAGAATATAGTAGAACCTACTTTTCTACACACAAAAACAAATGGACAAACATTTTTATGAGAAACACTTATTAAAATTTTTATTGTTAACATCAATTTTTTGTTTGTTTAGTAAAGTACATACAAATTTGTGGTATAGTGTTACAAAATAAAAAAGCTTTCAAAAATGCGTAGAAAATACAAAATTTGAATCTTTTAGTTGCAGCAATTTGAAAATTCCAACACAGAAGACCCCCATTCCTCATATCTTGTATTTGGCTTCGCAGAGGCAATTCACAGCGAAAATGTTAAAGAAACTCAACGCGATAGCGACCATGTCCATCTTTGGCACTTCGAAACGTTCTGATATCCTCCTGAACACGAAGTGGTTAATGACCGTTAATGCTGCTAAGCCTCCCGCCCACGGGCAATCTCTCGTGACTGTTAAATAAAGCAGAGATACGATGTTTCCAAATAAAATTACATCGACAATTTTGTCATTATGTTCTTCAACTACAAATTGCGTGCCCAACGGTATAAAAGCAGATATTGCATGTGCCAGCGCTAATCTGTCGTCCATCCCAGCAAGTAAATACAATTCCGTATTTAGCATTGGCAAAGGTATCACCTCAGCAATTAGACACGTCTGATCATAGGCCTTTTTAACATTTTCTATTCCATCCGGGTGAGCATAATGTAGAGCTCCAATTAGACTGTGACCCAATAAAAATGAAAACGTTCCAAGAGCCCACGGTGTGTCCTTTGTCGTGTGTTTTATGGCCCATCCTGATGTCCCGGCCAATATTATGTACGCCAAACTTGTTGACGGATTGTAATTTGGTTTATCGGACATCCTGCGTACCTGCTTAAAATAAAGAAATGTTTATTCTCTACAAAGTATTTGAAAAGCAACACAGAAAGTGTCGGGCAATTTTTCGGACAAACGAGAAAAATAAATTCTCAAAGCATCCTACGCAGATGATTTAAAAATTTCGCTCTACTGACTTGACTACACGAAATGTACACAAAATACATTTTTCAATGCTTGCTATGCATACAGATATTGTTCAAATTTAACGTAGTAACGAGTAAATGGTCGAATTTTAAATGAAAGTAAAAGTGATTGCTTCCACTAAAGAATGATTCAAATATTCCCATGGGGATTCGGCGATTTTAGGCGTCTGTGTTGCTTTTACTTGATATGTTGTTCGGAAAAATTGTAATAATTACATTGTGTATTTGTCGAGCCCTCGTATGTACCATTTTCCAACTCAATTTGTTTAGGCTTAAAAGGAAGAAATCCCGAATTGAATCGTGCGGCAGGTATGACATTGACAGTTATTAAATGTCAGTGGTTGTGCTTTAATGTACTGGCCTAGAGATGGAGGTTGCGTTGAAAGAAAGATTTTGTTTCTTATGTTTAGCTCAAATTTTAAAACTTTCAGAAATTTATTAGTCGCTACACAGATAATTGCGCTGTGTTGTCTGGAATAAGGTAAATTAAAGCAAATTTTATGAAATTTCGTGAATTTAGAACATTTGATGGAATTTGTATAAGTTAATGCTAGAATAAATTGTAATTACTTATCGAATCAATGAAAAGTAAGAAATAAATTTTGAAATTGTTTTGAATTGTTTTAGAGAAACTCCTTTTTCATTCAAAAAAGCTAACTAGGGGGTAGTTATGAACGTAAGTCCAATAAAACTTAAGGGAAGCTCGTACATGAATTTGATAATTTTTTTTCTTTGATTAAATTGATTATAAGTAACCTCTATCAGGTTCACAAAATAAATATAATGCATACAGAAGAAACATAATAAAAAATTTGTATACGATATGAATAAAAGTCGATAAATTACCCCATAAATTCCTTTAAAAGAGCATTTCTGCTTATAAATCCAATCTGTCGTCTTGCATGGACACTGATTCACGAAACAAAAAAACCCTTCTTTGTATTCCCCTAGAATAGCTTATAAAATACTTGGGATCCCTACGAAAACTAAATGTATTTCAAATAGAAGCTGTCCGTGGTTTACATCTAGTATTCGGAAGTTGATAGCTCTACGAAACATTTATCGCAGATAGAAACGCTTTCGTACATAAGTATTGGAGTGATTTTCAAATTTTGCGTAATTAAAGTTAGTAAAGAGATTTTTCGCTCTAAATCTCACCATCGTTCGTCTAAATTTTATGCCAGATTCCCTACAAAAAAGTTCTATGATAAATTAAACTCAGTGGGAGTTCGAAAACTCAAGTACGACAAGAATTCCGTCTCCTCAGTTGACCCAAACAAATTAAATCGACTTTTGCTACTTGTGCATTGGTGAATGCTGATATTGCGGGTTCAGATTAGAATTTAAATAACGTGATTATTCTGAATAATTGGCTTTTAACTATGTTACTGAGGTTGCCGGGTATATTACATTAAGGCAGTAAAGTCACCAGGTGCGACCTGATCATATTCGAGTCAAGTGACTGTCAATGTAGATCTCGATATCCCCATAGAGAACTCTGATTGAAACACACCACAGTAGTCAGCAGTAATCAAGATTCTTAAAAAACTTCCGTCCAGTTGCGACCCTTAGTAAAGAGAATGAGCTCAGTATTTGAAGAGTTGATACTCAGGCCGGAATCGGAAGAAAACCATCGATATAATGAAAAATTCGGTGTTTTTCGGAGCTGAATAAAAGAAACAAGAACCTTGCAAGAATAACAATTTTAAAATGCTGTCCTTTTAATTGATTTTTCTACTCTATCAGTGCAAGGCTCACTTTGGAGAAGGAAATAATGTAGCTCGTATATATCCATGACGCTTTCTGTTATTTTGAAAATTTAGGGATAGATTGCGTTTATATCTTGTCACATTTCAATCATGCCAGATTGTCCTTAAGAAAACTTACTAGAGTTTGAAAATATAAGTTAACTTCTGACGCAGCTAAATCTTCTTGCTGTGCTTCGGTTGAAATATTTTCTCTTACTAGACGATGATGCAGATACATTTTCTTTGCCTTTGTACCCACAAACGCGAGCGTATATTTACTTTAAATTAAGGCGCGCTTACAATATGATAAAATTGTTCCATTAAATTGAAAGAGAAGAATTTTTCAGCGCAGCCAACAATTTTGTTCATATTATAAATATCGATATTATAAGAAAACATCGATGGGATATATCGATGATTGTGGATAATAAAAATCGAATATTTTATGATAATAAAAATCGAATATTTTATGAATCTTGAACTTTGAATTTTTGTAGAGCTCTCTCGATCAGTTCACTAATAGTCGGAAATGGCAATCAGGTACCACCATCACCTAGGTGAGAGCAATCTTCCTTCCACACCCGTTTCACTACTTTTGCCAAATTCTGTTTTTATCGTTCATTCGGTTTTAGCATCATGTCAATCCAGTTGTATAAAAACGGTTCAAAATTTAGAGTCCTCAGAGCTTCTCGCAAGGCATCTGTTGAGTTGAGACATTATTAAAAGCTCCTTCGATACTAAGGTCAAGGAAGGCGCATATAAGGAGTATTCCTTGTTTTTAAGAGCTTTTTCTATGGTCGCCACTACGTCATGCAACGCCATCTCAAACCGATTTGCCCTTGGTGTAGGCATGTTGCGTTTTCGAAATATTTTGCACTTTAAGTCTTTCATGCAATGCCGTGTCCAGAATTATTATATCTTATCTGCATCGATTTTTTTTGGGTTTCTTGTAGTATTCCAAAATATAATTTATTCAATTTTATGAGAGATGAGTGATAAAATACATCGAGCTAGAATACCACTTCCGTAGTAGCATGGGGGCAAGATTAATTAGGGCCTTCAGCTTTATTGGTGATGAGACGGTAGCGTGTGTAATGTTGACACTTTGAAGCTCCAACGTTGTTTACCTTCGGCTTCTTTAACTAGTTCTCGTTCTAGAGACCTTCCCTTTTTTCCGTCAAGGTTCTACTTTTGTATTGTATGGCATACTGTAAGTCTTGAGTACGCAAAACACCACGTTCAGTTTTTTTTGTTTTTATTACAAAATTTTATACATGAAAGTAAATTGTATTTTACAACAGTGTAGTAATATTGAAATAGATCTTATAATACGTATATAAGAAACAAGATTTATAATTAGCACATCAGAAAAGTCAAAATTTGCAAGTTTTGAACTGGCTTCGTATTGATCAGATGATCAGTTTTCAATATCATAAAAATTTGTATAGTGATTCATTAATGAAATCCAACTGAAGCGCAAAAAGTTTTACCTTTCATTTTCGTTCTTTATTGTGCCAGTGTTTCATATTTGTTCAAGATCAATTCCCAACGAAAATATTCATACCATTAGCATATTTTGAATTCATTTTAAAGTTATGGGCATCAGCAATGTTCTTAAGTAACAGGTGGTAAACGAAATATGCAAATTAATGAATCTTCCAGCTGTTCAGGGCAGAAACGAAAATGATAAGTGTGTCTCAACTGATTCATAACCTCTTAATAGGAGTTTTTTTTGTATCAATCGCAGTCTCATGTTTATCGATATTAAATAATTCTTTTTCAGGTTATCATTCCTCGTTGTAGGAGTTGTGAGCTATTTTTACTTTCCAACGACCTTGACAATGTGTTCTTCTCAAACTTGTGAATATTTATATTTTATAGGCGATTATATTTCAAATGAGTTAAATAATAAAAAGCTCGAGGTTGGGAAGAATTATAGCCCGCTGTTTTAAGTTGCAGCTTTGAGTTCGAAAACATTAACAACATATTAACAGGGGATTAGTGAACCCGAAAAACTTGTACCCAGAATAATGCCCTTAACGGAAGATCACGTTTATTGAGTGTTTTTTTTTCTAATGAGGGTTTTTAGGGCATACTGATTTGCCTTGAAATAATTTGCAAATTAATCTAGACTTCTTGGAAATGTATATTTTGTGATGCTTTATATACTTAGAACAACAAAAAAGATTACTATGAAATATTAGGACAAATTTGTTTCAGAAAAATTATAATTATGCTCAATAAATACCACGACTCTTAGCAGGGGAGTTTTTAACAGCATAATGTTGTAATTGAATGCACAACTATTAGACGACACCGAACCATTCCCTATTTTATTACAACACTCCAATGACAATAATGAGAGTGACCTATCTAAATTGAGATTTTTGTTTATAACAAGTCTCTGCGACAAAGTACAGTTTTGAGTTTATTTCGGGTACTTTCTAGGGTGTCTAAAAACACAAAAGGAGGCCTCACAAGATAGATGAGCAAGGCAAATGGGTTATTCCAAGTTAGACTCCGTACTACAAAGTCGAAGGGACCGTATCGGTGTATGAGTGGTAATGGCAATCAAACAGGATTGATATATTTCAAAATTGGGCTAATAAAGGTTACGTCAGATACCCATCATGACATCAAACTATGTATTACAATTATTTTATAAAATTTAAGATAAAAGTGACCCGTTAGTAATAGAATTAATATGATCATTGTTACCTTTCTGTGGCTATTCTGTTTCAATAGCTGGGAAGCAAGGGTCAAGGAACAATATTGGATTATTATTGGAAATATAATGAAAAACCAGGTATTTCAATTTGATGAAAGTATCAGCTTCATATATGGAATGATATAGCAACGAAGTGCACAAGTGTGTAATACATGTAATGAGCCAGCTAGCCAATAGTCTTCCCTCGTCTTCGTAAAGTAG
>QYTT01090632.1:50344-87348 GCA_006980735.1 Dasypogon diadema
TCATATTCCCCCACTCCTTGGTCGGGCGGCCATATTGGATTTTTGAATTATTGAACATAATTCGAAAGGTAAGCAACCTATCGCTTTAAAAGCTTGTTATATCACATACGGTATCAAGTAATCAGCCTAAGGCTGATTATATATTTTATGTTTAATACAATGTAATATGAAATCTGTCTAATATCACTTAATGAATACGGCTTTTAGTAATTCGTAATTAGTTACATATTTTGAATTTTATTTCCTTAGATTCATTTTATTTCCACTGAATTTTCCTTTGATTTCTTGTACATAAAAAAAAATTAAACTATTGTTGTATTATTATTCGGAAATAAATTTTTATTATGAATGTAATTGGCCGAGCTGGCTGAGGTGCACGTCTGCAGATTTTCGCTTGTGTTGGCGTGGGTTCAAATCCTGTACAGGCCGCGGCGATATACATATCTAGGTATCAGTGCTTGACGTAATTCTACTGGCGAGAATTGTATTTGCGAAGCCACTGGAATGTTGCACAATAATTTCGTGCCAAAAATTGTGGTTCACTTGCAACATTTGTCAGATTAATTTTCCAATCTCCCCTCCTTAATTTTCCCCCGCCTGAGCTGTGCTGTGTGTATCATAGGGTTGTCCCCTGAGCTTAGGCAATACATACTCTAAAAAAAGAATCAGATACGTTCAGAATATTTATCGTTATTAAAGAGTATCAGAAAATTTCTCAAATAAGTTGATGGGTTTAAAAACCAGAATGCGAATCATCTGAAAAAAGAAACCATTATTATTTAAAAGTCACACTGACCTTGAAAAGCACAGTAGTACTAACATAAAAAAGTCATATATTTTCTAAAACATTTTATTTTTATAAAATTTGCCCCATGAGATATTTCAATGTGACTTTTAAAGGGGAATTCCTGAGAGTATATTAACACTGGAATTTCTGCGGATACTATATTACACCCGTCTTTTTATATTGTTATTTAAAATACTTTTATTTTTTTTTTAAATTAAACACGAATGCAAAAATATCCCAAAAACTTATTTTCTTTAGTAAAAAATATCTTGTTTTAATTATTTAAATTTTGATAATATTTCATTTGGTAACTAATTATTCTGAAGAACATGAAACAAAAAATTAATGCTAATGAACTTTTCGATTGTTCGCGATGTTTCAAAATATGAAAATCCAGTTTTAAAAGCTCTTTCTGTATATAAAAGAAGCAGCTGAATCGAAAAATGAATAGTAAAGCGTAAAGAAACATTTGATTAAAATGAGGGTAACTAGGATTATAGCTCTAATTATTAAAGGAATAACTAGTGCTAAAGTTATCCCCTGATTCTTTCAGATCCTTTTCTTGTTATTGGTTTGTCTTGCTGTTCTCGTTCAAGGTGGATTGGTGCGATATTATAGTTCGCCACTTGTGTACTCTTCACCGCTAGTGTACACTTATTCTGCTCTTCCAGTAACTTATAGTTATAGCTATCCTACTGCCTATTACAGCCTTTTTAGAAAATAAAAACGACAATTGCTATTTCGGTCATGGATTTGTGTGTAAAAAAGTGTTATACGTACAGATTTCATAATCTGATTGTTTGTTTAAAAAATAAAGCATTTTAAAAGAATATATTGAATAAGTTATATTGTTCATACCATTTGTCGCGTTATTTTTAAATGCCTATGTTTTCCAAAAATCATGTTTTTGATGTTCATATCGCAGGCATGCGTCTTCAATTGTGATTATTTCACTTCTATTTCTAAAATTATGTACATAATTGTCTAATTGTGAGTGTGGATATTGGATCTGAATCCAAGAGAATACAAGAGAATGGAAGACGCATAGAAAACCCTTTTTGAATTGAATGTCTATAAAAGATCTATAGGAGCTTGGTTTCTGTATGTAATTTAAAGTAGAATATGTGACGTGTATATCTATTTCGGATAGAGTTAAATAGCAACACAAGGTGAAATTGATTGTTTAAACTTAGTTATGATTTTTATACAAATAATTTAAATAGTATGTTCCAAGAGTAGTTATCGTACTGGCCTCGAAAGTCTCCTACCACTTTTAGTGGCTGTGGCACATTTTTGAAGACGATCTTGTAGTTATTCAATTTGAAGTTCTTCTTTAAAAAAAATTATAAATCTAATGGAAAATTCTGGTCAGATGTTCTCCTAAAAAAGAAAAAACAATCACTACATTTACGACACTTTTTCTAAAGTAACAAATGTGGTCTCGTAGCACGGCTTTAAACAAAGAAATTATTAACAAGAAATAGTACAAGCATATTTGCACATCTTTAGTAAAAAGAAAAGAAATTCCAGCAATTGCTTTTGTTTAAGTTTAAGTAAACACTTTAACAAATGCTTTGTGCTTCTGTGAAAAACTGGGGATTGCCACACAAAAGTTGAAAAATCTGCTTAGAAATGACTGTAAAAACATTTACTGGATTTTTATTCACTAGGTTCAAACTACTAGTAGAGTAGTGGACTCTTTGCGGATGAAGCAGAGTGGGATACATTGTTAGTCTTTTAAATTTCAATATATTTTCTTGTGACACAAAAAACCAAATTGAAGCTAGATCACTTTTTATTTACACAAATGTTAACAATATTCGTTGCCAGAATTCTTAGCCGTAAAGTTCCATTTTAACTACTTCCTTAGAAATCCATAACCTCCATAACCTCCATAACCGTATGTAAGAGGATAATATCCAGTGCTGTAGACCGTCGGATAATAGGAATACACATATGGGGAGCTGTAATAACTTACAACTCCTCCCTGTACGAGAGCGAATGCGATAAGGCACACTAGGAGCATCAATAAGACCTGCAGAAAAGTAAAAGTAAAATTATAATTTTGTTTAAAATACTAACACTATACTATAGTCACCTTCATGTTGATTCAGTTGCAGACTTCTTCTGACAGTGCTATTCTGCAGAGTTTTCCTCTTATTTATACTTGAACTTCTGTAAGAATTCCAGAAGACTCCGTCACTGGTTTTGTTTGAAAAATGTCGTCAAAATTCAATATTTAACCTAATTGTTTTTTGGTAAAGTCGAGAAATAAAGATTTTATGGCTAATTCGATTAGCACACTCAGAACTGGAGTTTTTTTCTCCTTAAGACAGCAAAACGAATGAATTGCTGTATGGACTCGATTACGAAATTTTTCAAATCAAGTAAATAAAACATTTAACCTTGAGGTAAATATGAATTAATTTCCGTTTTCAGAATTAATTAAGGACAAAAAATGAGATCTGTGATGACAAACTTTGGGCATAAAAAGAGTCGCTTTTATTTTTATTTTCTGTTCTCATTCAACTTAAGATGAAACCACCTATAACGTTCTTATGATCTAATGCATCAATACAAAAAAATACTGAATTACACGCGCATAACATATATCGCAATACTGAATGAAAAACATTCGATCACCAGTCCAGCACTGACTTTTATGGATACTATACTAATGTGAGCACCTCGCATCAAAATATGTAAATTTTCAATGCTTTCGAGTGTGATTTAATTAAATAAATTACAGTAATCTTTTCAGTTGACAGTAATATCATGGGATTATATCAACTTGTCCATTACTAACCAAATGCTTTAGCACATTCTATCTTCTTTGATAAAACGCATATTGAATTTTCTCTTAGTTTTTGTTGTATATTCGACGATTTTGCAAAGTTATTTTAGTGCCGTGAAATATTGCTTTGTTTCTTCAAAATTGATGTTTATAGCTCAGCACATTTGAATTTGCAATCTTAAAAATCAAACTTTTTGTTGTGGTCCAAGAATGCAAATTTATTTTGCATTGACAAAGGTGAATTGTTTTCAGTATCATTCTTCATTTTGGGTATAGCGCTTCCTTTCTTTAATTCACTGGTGAGAACATCTTGATTCTTTCAATTCTTGATAATTCTGTTGTTTATTTTCAAGTAGCATTCAGTTAAAAATTGATGAAGAAAAAGTTTATAAAATCCTTAGTGCAAAATACAAACGTATCAACTCTACGACTTATGGTGATTTTTGATTTTTTAAAGTTACGCTTTACGCCTGTATTTGGAAAAGGATTAGAGTTGTCTATATTCTCAGTTCAGGATAAATTAACCATGCGACTCTAATAACTTTACATCAATCTTGTTCCTTCTTCAAGAGGAATACGGGTTTGGAGCTACTCTACAAAAAAAATAAGCAGATCCGAACATGCTTATTTTAAGCGTAGGAAAATAGGAATACCCACCTTTTTATGTTCAAGAGAAATTGTTAAAGCCAACAATTTGCAATGGTTTGAGAAGTCTGGGGATTGGGGGTTGTATTCGATTGGATTGATAAAATTTCGAGGATCCTGTACTCTGCGAGATAGCGACGTACATATTGAGAGGAAATTCGATGACATGATCATAGCAATATTGGACAAATTTCTGGACCCCATTTTGATTTGACAGAGAGTCGTAAAAATTTAACAAAAGGGCAACTAAATATGGGTCAACATTCAATCCCGTGATTTAAAATTCAAAATGAATTGTATGAGTTCTTTTTATACATAAAAAAGTGAATAATTAGATTTCCTCCATTGGATGATAGTTCGTTCATCCAAAGCTACCTATATTTCCAAAAAGAAACCTCATTTGTTTAACCACCAGCAATACTCTATTGACTCTATTGAAATATTTTGCAAAACAACTAAGTTTGATACTAGACTGCAAAGAAAATTTAGCATGAATATAGAAAAATGTAAGTATTAAAAATGATTTATCGCTCTGGTAGCTGGTTTTTGAACTGCTTTAGACACTAAAATATAGAGAGTTGCATAAGTGTCCAATAGATACTCTTGACGCCAATTAAACTGTATAGGTAGAGACAATAATGTATCATTGCAAAAATTATTATGACACCTAAACTACCTAAAAGCCGCTTCTTTGTCGTTACTTACATTCTTTAAATGGGTTCTTTTAGTTTATGAAATAAACAATAACCTTAACACGTTGACTGCCATAATTAGCATAAAAGCTTTTGTGAGAGAATTACATGGTAAAATGCATTTATCCGGAGAGAGTTTTTCAATGGTTGTTATGTTTTTAACACGTCGAGCTTGGTTCGAAAATGGACTGGTGTTTTATCGTGATGGAATAATACAAGTTTATGAAGCTTTCCAAATCATTTTTACCGAATTGCAGCTTTTAGATTTTTCTCTCTCGTTTTTTTCGGATACCAAAGAGAGCTTAACAAGAAGTGGAAGTGTAGAAAGAATTCTAATGATGGTTCTGCGTTTTGCAAATAAGTAGTTTGATAATGATTTACATCCCCATTGTAGTTGCATTGAAATATATAAGTTGAAGTACCACCCATGCCTATGTAAAACGTCCCTCGATTCAAAGGTTACATACTCTTTAGAACCCTCTTGAAACGTTCATATACCCAGGGAGATAATTTTATACAGTCTTACCCTCTTCTCTGTAATTTTATTTATCTTGAATGTAATCTAGAAGTCCTGTCGAGCGTCAATACACTGAGGGGATGAGAAGCTGTTTTATTATTATGAACACAATTTAGATTTAAGGAACACGATAACAGGATGTTCCTGATATCCATTATATCCTGAAACTAGTCATATCACTTTCAGTTCAACCGTCGCCATTTTTTATTCAGCAATTGTATGAAATTCCAGTTCTTAAATTGTCCTGGTGCCTTCATTTAATAATAATATTTATTATGGAAAATAGATATTTTGTTAAAAAGACATTTTCTCTATTAAAATCGAATTGGGAAGGTTGTTAAATAAAATTTAAGTGAGCATATTGAAAAGCATTTATTGCTTGTTTGTTAAAAGAAATTTAAATTTTGGGAAAGTTATTTTTAGTTAACTTGTCGTGGATAAAAAGAATATAGCGTCATTATAAAGCCACCTGCACTTTTTTCGTATAAAACTGAATAAAAATTTAATGTACTCTAAAAAACTACTACGCAGCGGAAATTTTGTTTTCTTTTATTGTTCGAAAAATTCTTTTGTGGTTGTATCATGCAGTGACTAAAAAGGACTAGTGAATTATGTTCCATCGCGTTAGCTAATTATGCTTTTTTGTGTTAAAAAGAATTCATATTGGATTTGGAGAGCATATCTTGTTTTTCAGGTTCTCTAGTATTTTCCGCCGGAATATTTTGACTATATTTCCAATGATTTGTATATCAATGGGAGAACTTTTAGTAAAACATTTACTAATTGGCAGTTGCTACTGATTGGCTAAGCTAATTATCAATTTCGAATATTTATCACGACTTTTTAGATTTATGTCTATTTTTTTGAATCAAGAAAATGGTAAATAAAAATCAATTGGTTACACTTTGTAGTGATAACAGATATGGCAAAATAATGTCTTCATAAATAAAAATTCAATTGAGCGCTTCAAATTATATCTCTAAAAGCTTAATTATATATGATTTTTATTCTTATTAAGAACTCATTGAAATGGGTGTACATAAATTTTGTCAGAACTTGAAGAAATTTAGAGAAAGAATTTATAACATTTGAAAAAAATTCGCGATCTACACTAAATTGTTGGTAAAGGTCAAGATCTGTTTTTGTTTCTTTTTGTATACAGGAAGTATAGCCAATTATTTGTTTTTTTGGCTGCCGCATTTCATTTTTATTATGTAACATTTAAATTTTATATATTTATTTCTTGATTAATAAGTCAATTAGTTTTCAAATTTATACGTAGAAAGAAGCACTGTATTTAATAAGGGGAACAAAATGAAATTTCTTAATGAAACCTTTTTGGGCTAAAAGAACAAGGGAAATTCAGCATTCTTCACAATGAGCCTTAGTTTATGAGGAAAACGGTAGATAACTTTTCATAACTACTTAAAAAAGTAAAATAAGGCAATCAGTAAAAATGATTCTGTTCGATACTCTGCTGTTCCTTATTTATTTCCTTTAGTTTATCAGTTTCTTTTCTTACTTACTTGCTCTTCTTTCTTAAATAATAAATGAGCTTCTAGAAAGTTTGTTTTCTACGAAAAAATTCTTTTTTTTTCTGTTACGATGCTGCACTATTTATTACACTATGTGAATGCTTTTAATAAGTACAAAAAAGCGCAGTTGAAAGAAGATCTACACAGTTAATGAGATAAATTTATATCAAAATTAATTATCTAATCAATTATCAATTCATTGATTTTTATTAAATTAATTTTTTACTATTTAATTAAAAGCAATAATTAGTTAATTATTTGTGCAACTTTGTGCAACAATACTCTTAAATCTTTCACTTAAGAAATTACTAATACTATCCTAATGTTTATTTAGTCTCTTTTCATAACTATTATAAAAATACTTATAAAAAATTATATATATTTTTATTTTTACTTATTTTGTACACCTCTGTCTTTTGTAGTAAGGATAATTTACTATATCAAAACTATTCTACTACTTCATCATCTAGCACGAAGGGTGGAGCTGGAAATATTCTTACTGAATTTTACGTAATGTTGTCTTATAAAAGATAATTGCCTAGAAAAATATTAACGATTTTGAAGTTTTTAATTTTTCTGTCATTTGGAAATCGTGTTATATCAGCTGCCAAAAAGGTTCTTCTAGTCATTTTCCTGACTATCTTACTCGTCAGTATTCCAAGTTTTTTGGTTTTGGAGAAGTTCATATACACACCTATTTGCTGAGTTTTAATTTGCTATCAATACATAATTAGGCTTTCGTGAATTGTGACTACTGATTTGTGGGTGGCTCTTCAATAAGGGAGATGTTACCGAGTTACTCTTAATAGATTTTTCTAAAGAGCTTGTCAGTGTTTACCACTCCAGGCCCATCCACAAAGTGTATATCAACTCTCATTTTTTTCTTCTGTTGTAAGGAATTTCCTACTGAATAGGTATCAACGGGTGAAAGTCAATGCTCCTCCTTCCTACTTTTATTTAACCGGGTACTGCAGGGTTCAGAATTAGGTCCTATTCTATTGAGCTTATAATATTATATTAATATTATTTGTGCCACCGTCCAGCATATTAGTCTATACTTCTTCGCGGATGATTTGAAACTCTACGTAAATGGACCTCTCGGATTTGTTAAGGACTAGAGCTAGTGCTGACCTTCATAGAATTTAAAAATAATCTGTCTGTCTGAAAAATTCAAAACGTTATTAACAAAAAAAGATATTTTAGACGGACTTTGAGGATCGTAAAGTTAATATTTTTAATTATACTCTTAGTATAGCAACTCAGACGAAGTTGCGGGCAACATTTAATTTATTAATAAATCTATGTCGTGCGAACTGTTATTGCTTATTTTTAGATGCCATGTAATATCTACCGCAAAACATAAAGTGAACCTATAACTTTTCTTAGTAAGCATAAACATTTTTCCAGTTGATTTCAAAATCGTCCATAAATAACAACACAATGCGTAAATAAAATCAATTCCCTATGTGAATACCCTTAAAAGACTAATCAAGACAAGAAGGAAGTACCTTAGGAATTCGGAATGGATCATGTGCGTAAGTATCCTTCTCGCAAAAACCTTCATTTATCGGCCTCCTCAAAGGTTCACATTGATCCACTTGATTTGCACAACTGAATGCTAAAGATTAGAAATCAACAGTTTAACATCATTTTTCCGGAGAAATTGCGAATCCTCGGGGTGTTTCTTTTCTACACCGATGGCATTAGGATAAGCCTAGAAAGGAGCGCATTAGCTAAATACAAGTTTAGAATCAACGCAACTATAGTCCCAACTGACGAGGATTGGACAGGTAGCAAGGTGCTGCTGGATAAGTGCTTACTATATTCAATGCTTAAATAGGATAAGTTAGAATAAACGAAATGCCTTGAAGACGTTTTTTACATTTTTTGTGTGATTTCTTTAGGGTAATATAGATCGTTTCGTCCTTTGTGAAATATCCTTTTCATCTAGCAAACTTTTTGAGTCCGTATGGTCTTTGTATTTTGCGTCTATTTACGAGCCTGAGGCTATTGCGACAGTGCCTCCTAGTGTTGATATCATGCTGGGAGTCACATTCTCATAACAATTTTCAATAATTTCCGACCCTGTTCGATCAGGATACGTCAAAAAGGAGTTCTTTGTTCCGAAGCCGTCAAATATTATTTCCTTTTTTTTATAATGACGAATACAGTTACATGTCATTTTTGTGTTAATTCCTAAATGACGGAAATGTGTTTATCTTTCAAGCTACTGCCACGGTGAGGTGTTAGGTCGTTACCAGTTTATTTATGTGGCGATTAATAGGGGACATTGTTGTACTGATTCCGTTCTCTATTTTGAAAAGCACGAACTCAAGCGTAACATTAGCAGGGGAGTAGGGTGTGGGTAGGGTAAATAAGTAAATTGAGAGCAAGTTCTAATGAGAATGTCAGTTTGATCGACATGTGATAAAATGGGTAAGGGATTGCGTAGAAGTACGATATCAGTGTGGTTTTAAATTTATTTACCATATCTTACTTTCTTCTGGGTAAATCAAGCTATTTGAACTTATTATCCATGCTAAATTTTCTTTACGTTCACTAGTATCTTTCTTTATACTTCTTTGATATTTTCAAGAGTATCTTTTTTATTTTCTCGTGTTGGATTTGAACTAAAATGAGATCAAATATGACATATACTCGCTATGAGGGGTGCTTATTGTGTCCAGTGAATAGATTAGAGTTGTTTTAATTATCAATAAAGAACACACAGATTTTACATTTTGATATCTTTTCTAACTGCAAACAAAACAATAGAGTACCTTGGTGGTAGTACAGCTTCTGTTTGAGACAAATACCGCGACGCGGAAGTGAATTATAGTTTTTTCCTAAATCATAACATTTATAATTACCATAAAGAATGTCTTATTGTAAAGTCTGTTTTTTGATGAAAATAATAATGATTTCTTGTACAAAGAACTAAAAAGTCGTAATGTTTTTACTATAACTTCCAAATTAGGACTATATTAAGGCATTTTCTTACATACGTCTATATTCCTCTTGAGTAGCTCACCAAATTTCTGGAACAGATCGAGCATCAACCTCTTAGATTCTTTCTATATGCAATAAAAGTCAATATATTATTTACCCTATATTTTCGAATTGGACTCTTGTGAAAATTAGTGCTTGAATAGAAAGTAATTGATACCCAAAAACTGAAAGAGAAAGAAAGATAGCATAATCATAAGGTGGTAGAGAGTAGTGTCAGTCCCATGTCAATCTTCTTTTCTTTTTTATGTCCTAACACTATTTTGAATCGTGAAAAAGGCTTATGTTTGATAATTTTTTCGAGAAGACAGTGACAACAATTAAAAATCTGTACAGAGGTATTTAATATATATATTTGCAAATATATTTATTTGTGTTTCTATTTATGTTTGGTGGATCTTCAGAGACGATTTTTTGACGAGGGTCAAACACCGCTGTGGACATTAAGAAAATCATATGATACATTGTCACATATTACCTTTTGCCTACGTCCATCAATATAAGACCAGATTAGGCCGCCAGCGACTGTTCAAAAATTTATGTTTGCGTGAAGTTTCTGTCTGCTCTCACTACTTATCCATTGCACCACAAGTCTCCTAAGATTATCGGATTAAACTCACAATTGCCTATAGTTACTACTTTATATTTCCAATCAAATGATAGGGATTCATTTCTCCCGAATAAGAGATAATCTAAGTTGATGGCCCTGAGTTACTCGTTATTTTGCAATTACAATTTGTTTTTATTTATATCGTCTTCTAAAAAACACTTTCAGTTCGAAAAATCATCTCTATCTCAAGTTTATCTTAATTTCTGTGCGAGTGTAGACACCTTGGATCCTTCTTTTCAAGCTCACAAAGTTAATCGATTTGTATAATTAATTAATTTCATTCGTGTCTTTCTCATAAATTCTTTTGAAGTGAAAAATCTGTCGACCATAATGAAGACACAATTTGAAGAGTCTTTTGAGCGGTGTTAATAGTAATTTGTAGTCGTTATACTACCTGATTTTGATTGAGAGATGTAATTAATTTCTTAAGAATTTACATCGAGGGCATAATACCTGTCATCACTATGAGAGGTAAGGTAAAGTAGAAAATAAGAAAACCAGCTGAAATTCTGACCGCAACAAATTACTCAATTAATATTAAAGCACTAAAAATAATGAGAATTGGTCGAACAACAACTTGCTGATGGGAGAGGTTTTTTTTTATCTTTGTAAGTATTATTACAAAAGTTTTCAAATGGTCGCAAATATTTCTTAGTAAACATTTAGTAACGATTGTTGTCGTAGAAATTATGGAAATTGATTGTATCGATTTTAATTTTGAATTTGTTTATTGTATAAAGGTAAAGTAAAAAATATCAAGCGCCTGTTTTTGGACTGAAAATTCAGTCATAATACATAAAATTCTGGAGAGATATTTATAACAAAAGCAAGCATTATCTAATTTTTATTGCAAAAATAAATTAAAAAACCTTAATGCGAGGGCTTTATATTTAGTACACGCAACTTCGTCTGCGTGGATTCGAAATATGTTCGTAAATATTTAATACTAACAATGTAATTAAAAGTTTTAATTCTATGATCTTCAGAATCCGTCTAAAGTATCTTTTTCTTAATAACGTTTTGAATTTTTCTTTCCGGTACCAAGATAAGCAGATATAAAAAAATTAACTAAAATAATAAATTGAATACATACTTGCCTCCTAAGAAATCGTAAAAAAATATCTGTAATCTGGGCGTTTTCGGCCGCAAGTTACCTACAGTGAATTTCGACCCGAACGAGTTGAACAGGCATTTTACAACAAGCCTCCGAGCATTAGCGCCATACACTGTTATTCCTGAGCAACTTTCAGCTGATGGGTGTTAAATCACAAGCGAATGAGCCTAATGATCTACTTTCTCCTTTTATGTCTCGTTTCACAAATTCCTACGCTCTGGAAACAAGCACTAATTATATCTATCCCCAATAAATACACTGTTTCAGGTCCCAGTGATCTACGTTCAATCAATATTCTTTGCAACTGTGCTAATTATCTTCTTTAGTCATCAATCTAATCAAAAACTTCAAAATCTAAGATGCTCCACTGTGGTGTACCTCAAGGCCCCGTACTCGGCCCACTTCTTTTTGCTCTATTTATTAATGATGTTTCTGATGTTGGAAATGATGTCTCTGCTCGAATGTATGTTGTGGAGCTGCAGATATATATAAGCTGACTAATTGGCTTAAGATTGCAGATACTGGCTGTACGACGATCTTAAACGGACCTGCGAATGAACCCCAGAGAAGGGTTTGCTTCTCAACCTTATTAAATATTTATGTTTGCTTGTTTATAGAACCGACATTTATTCTAACGACTTGCCATCAATTCTGTTGAATAATTCAAGGCTTGCTTCTGCGTAATCAACTCCAAGTTTTCTTGGAAAAGCAATAAACCTAGCCTAGGTTACCTAGGTAAGCATTTGATCAACAATCAAACCGATTCAATTTACAGTAGTCCACTATTGGACCCAAACCTAACAAAACAAGTGTTTTTTTTTCAGAGAATAAGATAGATGAAATAGATAAAGTTTATTGTTAGTAATGTAATGATCATGCAAGGTGTAAGTATCTACGTCAAAGAAATATTTACCATGTTATAGAAGTGTAAAAGAGCTTAAAATATCGTTCCTCAATTACATCTCTAGTTGCTTATCCTATTACAAAAATTAAAACATCTTACATAAGATGCTCATCAAAGCACTCTGATTAGAATAATTTTCAACTTTTATGCGTATTGTGTGTGCGCGTTCACCGTGCATCAATAAAATCAAAACAAGACACGAACTATAAATCTGAGTAACAATAAAGCCTGAAGGCAAATACAAGGGGCACACTCAGTCCTATTGAAATAAAACGTAAAAGAAGAGGGCGATGAAACGTGTTGAATTTGTATCAAGATGCTGGGGTCCAGGATGTGTGCATGCGAATCATTCAGCCCTTTGATCCCGACTGCGTTCGATTCTTATTGGGGGTATGCTTAATGCTTCGTTCACTTTGATTGCATGACTTATATGCTCTGGCACGAAGTCTTTTTTTTAGCCATTATTGAAGTATTCAGTATTTCTTTTTCTTTGAAAAAAAATTAGATCGCAGGTACTTTAAAATATTTTAAAGTTTTTAGCAAAACACATACCCTCCTAATGTGTAGTGCTCTAAAAACTCCTATTACAGAATTTTTTCCAAGTTTTCTCTATGTGGACAACTTCAAATAATAGAACCGGAAATTAAAAGATTTATAACCAGACGGTACAATCTACACAATATGAAAGGAATTATTGACAGACATTGATTGCGCTTAATTTGAGGCTAACTGATATTGCATGCATCCACCCACGCTATTTGTAAACTCTCGGCTCAACAAAAGCAAGCAAAAGTCATTATTATGGCATTTTAGCTCGAAACCTCCCCACTTATTTGGTACTTCTGGCACTCTTAATCCTCAGAGTTGTATTTAGAAATCATTAAAACTGACCCAATTTATTGTGCCGTGATTTAAGGGCAAATGCTAACAGTAAGTGAGAATTGACTGGAGGGTAGTTTCCTTCGACAACAAGAAGTATTATACATCATTCCGCTGCCTGATGTTCTACCTAAGAGAGCAGTATGGCAGTATAAAAGAAGTCCTTTCAATTCATCCACCCCCAACTTTCATTGTTAGGAAAAGTTTGACTTGAATGCACCCTATGCATTTGTTTTCTAATGAGGCCTAATTGGGACAAAGTCTCTTTGTCAAAATTCTTTAGTAAAACTGGTATATTGGAGAAAGGAAATAGAAACACGTTCCCGCTGCTGGCGTTAAATTACTGCAAAGTTCTAAATAAAATTTGATAATCCCAGCTGGATACGAATTGCAGATAAATTTGATTTATGAACGTACCAACGTAACGTTTGCAATAATTTATCTGTCCAAGCGTTAACCCTTTTTAAATGACCTCAGCATTTTTACAAATAAAAGTAGGCGTTCCATATCCCTAAAAAAGAGTCATGCGATGACCTTTTATATAATGCTATAAAACACTGGTTATAACGTTTCTTTCTTTCAACTCTTTGATACCTTTATGATTAGCATATCTGACCCTAAAGGATTATTACGACTGCCTTAATTTTTCACTCCCGTGTCCATTTGTCAACCACGCCTTCAAAAATTTCGGAAGGGTTGACACTACAAGCTGTGACACTTTCAGTTTTTTCCGTTAGTGTTACTATAGGGAAAAAAGTGTAGTTAAAGAAACTACTCCGTGAATATCTCCTACCAGCTAATCAACAATGATGAATTGCCCGTTACCCTTGTTGTCTATTAACAACTTTATCGTTTCCAAAAATCTGAAAATCTGTTATCAATAACCCCGTGAGACATACTCCGATTAGGGAATTGATTTTGAGTTAAAAGGCGTAAAAAAGGGGTGCATTTTATTAGTATTGTACATGAAACTAAGAAGGGAAGAGAGGCATTTATATTGAAATATTGATATGGACTTTCCCAAAAAAAGGGTTATAGGATCTCTTGTTAAAAAGTTAAGGTTTAGAATTTTTCAATTTAATTCTTGAGAGTATGTTGGTTATCAGAAGAATGGTTCATATGCAATAATTTTATGAAACACAAAGGCTACGAAGAAAGTAGGAGATCGGAAGTGATTTTGAAGTGAAAGTGGAAAAAACGTAAAAAAGAAAGCATATATGCATATTTAATGGCAGTTAAGCTCCTCTATCAACTCTATGTAACCCTTTTACCAAGCCATACTCAAACAGCGCCATAACACACCAGATTCAAATGTCAGTAAAAGCTAACTAAAATAATAGAAAATATAATAAAAGCATTATAAAGGCAAAAGAAAATAATAAGTTAAGAATTAAAAGCAACACAAAAGACTTGTCCATCAGTTGCTGGCCTACCAAGTACTTCCCTTTGTTCTAAGAAGATATAATTCAGTTTTTAGGCATGAGAACAATGATGGCAACGAAGTTGCTGTCACACTTGCAAAAGGCGTCTTGAATAAATAAATAAAACAATGCCTTTTACTTAGTTTAAATAAAATAAAATTAATGGTACTCCTGAATGCTTAGATACTTGATTATGATGTGGTAATTTACTATTTGTGAGCTAACAAACAGTTTTCCTGAATAGCTTATATCTCCGCAACAAATTCATTTATTCATTATTATTCATTTATTTATTTATAACATTTTCTAAAAGGTTTCTTCTACATTCTCTTTTTTCACTGTGATTGCCCCTAAGCCCATTTAAAACAATAAATGGCAATGATAAACAGCACAAATTCCTTGAATCCCCAGCACGTGCTCAGCAATTTCAATTATTTACTGATGCCGAAACGATAAGTTTTTTCAACGTATGGAAATTAATGGGGAGACCACGAAAGGATAATGGAATCGCGCCCTTAAGAGGTGAATTAAATAGAATCATCGCTACCCTCGTATACTTTTGAAAGCTTTGGATTAGGGGGAACTATCTAACTGAAATTGCCCCTGTGGAAAAACAACACGAACTGAAAATTCTAATTGAAAAATTCTTTAGATTCTCGAGCTTTTGAAAAGGGTTTAGTTAAGCCGATGTCCTTTACAGTATTTAGATTTTATATGCAAGGATTTTTGAGATTCTTTAAATTCAAGAATTTTGTTGTTATGATGTCGGAAAGAAGAATTAAATAAAAAGTAGGAAAAACGCTGTACTTACCCTCCCGTATCGAATTATCAAGAAAAATTGAATCATCATCTGATGTCCCTCTCAAATTAGTACAGACTCTTACAAAAGAAATCACACACTACAGCCATCAACAGCTTGTCCCAGTTTTCTCTTCAACAACACTATCTCTGCAAGGTATTAAAATCATTGGAATAGAAAAAAAAGTAGGTACTGTAATTGTTGACGACATATGTTTAGACACCCTTTTTATTGAGAGACACACTAAACGTCGATTCGATTCGCATGAATCAGTTGAACGGGTAAAAATTGAAATACTTGCCAAAAAGGATATTGTGTCTGAAGGGGTAAATTTAAAGGGGTTGAGATTTGACATTAAAACTAGTGCGAACATGAGATTTGGATTTAATTCATCGCCTCATAAATTTAGTGAAATTGCGAGAAAGGCTCAGATGCAACTGATTGGGATAAATGAATTTCTGTACAAGGACGAATTGCTCAATTCTTCAGATGATAATAATTGTCTAGTTAGGCAACCCTTGACACAGGGATCATCTTGCTTTAATTAACGTCAAACGGGCACACGTGCAACAGGATTTCCTCATATCCCTGTGAGATTATTATCCCTTAGCAGGGATAATCTTCAGGTTGGATTTAATAATTTTATGATCAAAGAACTTCTGGGAGATATGGACATGGTTGAAAGGTATTTTACCTTATAATCCCAATTTAATTGAAAGTACCTGGATGTGTTACAGGATTTATTGATTTTGTGCTTTCCTTGTAGTTACACTCGAAAACAAACTGAGCGTTTACATCAACACATGGGGTAATACCAAACTTGTACTATAATAAATTTAAATTTTATCAAGTTTTACTAATGTTGAGATATGATGGACAGTAAAAAACAGTGGACGTAAAACTTATTAATAAATTTTTGTACCTATTGGAACAACTTACTTTTTTACAATTTGGGACACCCCATCATTCTTATTAATTTCAATCACAAAATTACTTCACGAAGCAGAAATAAAATTGAATCTTAAAATGGCTCAATTTCAGCTAATTTAAATGCTCTAAAATAACCAACGAAGAGGACGTAAATCTATAGTACAATTGTTTTTTTTCTTAAATTTTAATAGTTCTAAAGAATAATGCCCTGAAATAATGTGCTAACCTTTAAAGTACAAAATGATCGTTATGTCCACAATATAACGCAATAAAGAATCCAACCAGAAAAAAATACCTGCGAGATAAGCTAAACTCTACTCTACATAATTTGAGAACATAATGCACACTGTAATGACTTAGAATATCCTTGGGAATTACCAGTCAGTTGTCCAAATTCCATATATTAAATATTACAATAGTGAGTCTAAACAATGGCATTGTCGGATTTTATTATGTGCAAAATGTTTGGTATGCAGTTTCATTATTTTTGTCGCCAGAAAATAGCCGAAAATTAAGCGAAATTTCATTCAAAAATACTTAAAAAGGTGGCGGATTGCAATTTGAAAAAAATGTTCAAGAAACGCAATTTTCAGGAAAAAACATAGAAAAATATTTATGTTTTCTGGAACAGTATAATGGACATAAAAATCTTCCAAGTTATCCTGGTCACCATTTAGCAGGTACGTGTCTACTTCCAGCAAATTCAATTTGTGTACATTTCACACATTTCCTTTTTTGAGGTCAACATAAAAGAGGGAAATATGCGATAAATTGACACTGATATGAGACTTAGCCTGACAAAGCCGATAAATCCCTTTTTGATAAGATACAACCCTTTTTCTGCTAATAGTCCTGAAAGGATTAGCTCCCAAATGCAAACAACTTCATCAGTGGTTCGACAGACGTCTACATCGAAAATAAAAGGCAAAAACGGCTGCATTCCCATTCGAGTGATTAACTTTTTCCCAGTCTGTGTGTCTGTGACCGACTTCCATACTTTATATGGTGTTTTCTTTAGATGTTGCACTGGGCTGGAGCTAGGTGGTTTTTTCTTAGCTACGATAAATTCCTCCTTTTCTTGTGGTTTTGGTTTTATCTTTCGTGGCTTTAAGATAATTTTACTGTGAACGATAAAAATTACTTCTTGGACGATATGAAATTGATTTTTTTCGCATTTTTACTTCCCGCCTTTGAGTTTGCGGTTTCTTCATTATTTCCATGAGAGACTACGTGATAAAGTTTCATTCCCATTTGAATGCTGCTTTCAAAGTCAGTTGTTTGTTTTGGATGGGCTTTAGAGAATGAATTAGAATTTATAATTTAATTCGGATTGAAAAATTTTCTCAATATATGCATCGGTTATTACTATGATACTATAATTGCTGTAATTATTTTTTATTTTAGAAGTAAACCAATTCTGGGGAATCACGCACAGCTCTGATCTAAAAAAAATATGTTTTACTGTCGTATATGGTGTAATGTAAACCCATCTCTTGGTAAATAATTCGATTACCTGACTTCTATTTAAGTTTAAGTACGGAAAACTGTCGTCGTCCTTCTTCCAAGCTTGTAACTGGCGACAAGTTTCAATCGCGACAACATGATACGCTAAACTAAAGATGTAAAACTGGTATTTCAGAGTTCTAAGTAGAGCTCAAAATGACGTAATCACTTGTTGAAAATTCCACCACACTTCTAGTATTAATTTCGAATCCACGTAGGTTTTACTATATTTCGCTATACCCGATTCAATATCTCAGCTTGAACTTCCTCAGTTTGTGAAGATATACCCTTTTTTCTATGGACGGTATAATACGTTTTTGAACTGTATATACGAAGTGCAATACTTACTTTTACGGCGGTACTTATACAGTACGTTTTGAAGTCTAGCTACTGTCCTTCTGGAACTTATACTTAGCTTTCCTCATTTTTTGTTGAAAATACGTTAAAACTGCTTTATAACTGCATTGAAATTCAGTACGTCGTGTTTTACTGAACAACCCTTTGTCTTCATCCTTAACTCATATAGTTTTCATTCCAGTGGGTTATCTTCTTTTCTCTTATTGGACAATTGGCTTCCTAAGACATGATTACTATTATTTGAAGTTGAGCTGACGAACATTCAAATATTGCGCGCCACATGGAAATTATTTGCATTTCTTAAACTTGAAAGCGGGAACTTTACTATATTTATCATAAACCGCAGAGTCCATTTGCATGAAAAAAATAAATTCTAGTCTCTAAATTATAACAGAAATATTAGCAACTTTTAAAACAACTATTTATTAAATGCAGATAAAAACACTTTTACGTCTTCAGTTTTATCGAAAACATTTGTATAATTACTTAGTTCACGAGGGAATATTAACATCAATTTGTCGAAATAAAAACGAAATTCGATTGTTTGTAAACAGCATTCGTGGAAACCATGAATATGCAAATTTATTATATAATGAATGGCTATCCGAATTCCAATTGGGTACAACTGGTTTTTTCTGTTTTCAAGAGGTGATGATAAAAAAGATCACGGGTTAATACAAATGGGACCGGAAATGAAAATATCACAATATAATAAATAAACGTAAATCACAGAATCCAAATTAAATTACTTTAGACACATATTCGTGGTAGAGTGAATAAAAATTTAGTTAAATAGAATTTTGGATCTATAAACAACTTTTCAGATGAACTCAAAGCACTGGCAGTTAATTTCTGTAAAATTAGAATTACGAAACTGATCATATCCCTTAACCTGAATAAAAGGGCTTCTCATCTTAGTTAAAGAGGAATTCGCACAAGTTTTGTTGTTGTATATTAAGGTTTCAGGGCGTACGACTAGAGCTGTTCGCGAAAGTATTAAATATCTGGTAACCTCAGGTTGAGCACGTCGCCTCACCTGGGTGGTATTGTGATATTATTTCGCAGTTCATTGAATTTTTATTTAATTACCTCAGGCATCATATCAATATTATAAGACATACTTTAGCTTTCTTTGGTGGTATCAAATTTCAATGTAAGCACAGAAGTGTTCTGTTTTTAGGACACTGCATTGAAAACATTTTAGTTGTAAAGAATTTTTAATTTGATAATGAAAAAAATGAACAAGACCTTGATTTCGAATCATTGAAGGATATGAATAGTCTAAACTATAAGTTAAAACTTTAGTTTAATTTAAAATAAATTCACTTGGACATGTTCAATTATATCTAGAAAATAATTCAAAAGATATCCATCTTTATAAACGTCAAAAGAACATCGGCTTGAGTCCTCTAAATCAATCTACGCTTGGCATAAAGATCACTTAGTGTTTGCTCAAAGCATCAACGAAACGAAAAATCTGCATATACAATAGAACATAAAACAAGGGTTGACACATGGAAAGGGGTGCTACAGTACTTTGACATCTCAATAATAGTTTAAAAGGATTAAAAGTGTGCTATAAATGCAGCAGAAAGGGCAAAAGCATACTCACACCTAGTCCAATATTTGCATGTGATATCCCAAAACGAATTTAGGATTTTTTTATCAGCTATAACTATATCCTTATGGAAGGGCTGATATCATACACACGTTGTACAAAAATTACGCGATTATTACTCAGCAAATACACATTTAGATTTCGGTATATTTAAATAGAACTTCGGGTAGACAATCAAAGGGGTAAAAGAGGACGAGACAACTTTCCGTCTTGTATAGATATTAAAGGGTGAATACCTTTCGATTCGTTACTCTCACAAATCTCCATGAAATTTTTGATGTGCGGAACGAACGAAATGTTTCACTATGAAAATTTAGGTATAATCCTTTCCCATTACTAATTTTATTGCTTTCCGTTTAGCAATCAAAAGATTTCTGATTTAGTTCCATAAAAATTGTTGAAATCAGAGCAATGTGATATTTTTTGGGAAAATGTAATTGCAATAAATAATTGGGGTTTTGGGACCTTTTTCGTGTCTGTTTTTGCTGAAAATTGATAATCAGTCGCACAAATATTGTGTGCAAAAAGTTTTGAAAAGATGAGCTATCTATGCCATTGGATTCTTTGATCTTTACCTAAAAAAATAAAAATAAATAAAAGTCTTTTTTTCAATTTCGTTGAGAAGCTTATCAAAAACGCACCAAAAAAATTTTCAAAAAAATAAAACTTCAGAACTTTTTTAAGTCATTTGTGTACGCCCTTCTGATAAAACAATAATAGGGTAAAATAGTATTATACTTTTTACAATCGTAAAAAAATGGTGTCTAAAATCCATGCAATTTTTATGCCGATGGATTTTCCGAAAGAAATCATCTAACTGTTTCGCCTTCTTTTAATATTGTAAGATTTTCTGTGAAACTGGAAGTGTTCAAACAAAGCATAGACTGTAAGAAAAAACGTATTACAAGCGAAGATGCAGAAATTAGTGTTTCCATTCTGATTCCATTAGAACTTAGAACCCATTTTACAATTACGTTATATAATTATTGCAGCTGTAGTAACTGCAAAATTAGTTCAAGATACCAAGTTTGGAAATTTCTAAAACCAGTGTTTTGGGCATTCTTAAGTAAAGTAGCATCAGTTTCATCCGTATCATGTATTACTGCATCAAGGATTTCATGGAGAAGATTTTCACAATTACGTCACCTTTTGTAACTGGGCACATAGTAACAAATGCGAGATGATGATATTTTTTCATGAGTACTTTTTTCCGATGAAGATTCATCAAGTATCAGTTCTGGAGGAATCCTTTCAAGTAGAGGCTGTACATTAAAAAAATTGGAAATGATTGGACATCTTCTCTCTAAAGTTGAGCACGACACCTTTTCATGTTGGCGGCCACTCTTTAAGATAATTTATTTCTTTTTATAAAAGAGGAAAAAAGTCGTAACCTGGTATGTTGTCTTTTCATTTTTTAATAAGCACCTAAACTTTCCGCAGTATTTTTATATACTCCTTCGCATGGAACTTTATTTTCTAAAAGTTAAAAAAATTGCTAACAGCTATTTATTTATTTATTTCTTACTGCTAAAAGATACTGTTGGTACTTTAGTGAAAATTTTCACTTTATGCATTACTTTCAGGTTACCGTCGAAAATGTGCAAAAGGATTTTTTTTATAGAACGTTTCGAGAGTGACTGTAAAAACCAAAAAAAAATCTCTTTATTAATCATAATACTATTCAGCCGAATAATTCTCTCGATCTCGGTTCGTAATATTTGCTGGGAAGTAAAACGATTACTGTCTTTTTTTGAAAGGGTTTGAGTAAATTTCTGCACTTCTAATGCGAATTGCCCAACAAGTTGGTCCAATAAGTGCAGAAAGTACATATAGTACAGGCGACATGAACAGTCCTATTAATTACTGAGATTAGGCTATTAATAAATTAAGCAAATAACAACAAAGCAAGATGACCACTAAAAGGAACACCAGACCTCACAAGTACAACAATAAAAAAAAGTCGAAAAGAGAAGGTGATATTTTTGATATTTGAATAAATTGATATCTAATTTAAATGCAGAAATAAAACAGATTCCAAAGATTCTCAGCATTTTTGAAACACTGTACCCAGAAGAAAATGTTCTTATATGGGTAAATAAAAACCAGTTTTCATTAAACCACTTTTATGTATTTATCTTTGCATGACTTCGAATTGCACTAAAATTAAATAACAAAATTCTTATGATTTTAAAATGGTAACAAAACTAATATTTAAAACAGCCTTAATTATATGTTGAAAAGTAATTAAGAATAATAAAAATATCTTTAAGATTAATAGACTTTTACAGAATTGTTCATTTGACAGTGCAGATGTGCAGAGTGCCCAAGTGTTGAGTAAATTTGAATTTTTTTCACGAACTGACTATTTTTGTGTTTTTTATCTTTTTCATTTCTAAATGTCAAGTGTCAAATGACGCAATGGCTAATATAAACCTTTTACGAGTGATCTCATTTGACATCGAAATATAAGAATTTCATCGGATTAACGCAGATCAGTCTCAACTATAGAATAAAATTAATGAACTCTAATATGTAAACCAAGTCGATTGTAATCAACTTACACTGACCAGTCAACGCTGGTAGGTTCGGTTCCTATAATATTAGGCCGATTGCTTCCATAGTCGAGTTTGAGGCTCGTGGCATTCCTCTAACATAACTACAAGCTCTCTGACTAATTCTTTATGTCTCAGCTGGGTGTTGGAATAATTGAGAGGATCGGAATTCACGTTAATCAGCAGGTCGATATACTTGCAACCATTGTCAAATTCTTCACACATTTCACTTTATCTAATTAGATGCCGAAACACTAACTCGTTGTTTATTTAATTGAATTTTGTAAGACTTAAACTTTATCAATTCCTGGCAACTCCGCACTTCACAATAAAACTAAAATGCACAATTATATACATTACTAAATTAATAGTAATCACATATCAAAATCGAAATATTTTCTATCCCTAATTGTCTACATTAGAATCATAAAAGGAGTTTTGCATAGAAAGGATATATACAAGAAAAATGGCTGACATTACAAACGAAACATAAATTTAAACCTTAGAAGACTTCTTTTATTTACCGTCTCCACATTCCACCCCCAACACCTACACCAATCCCCCCAGTAGCAACACCCCGTCGAACGGCATCCATTTCATCCTGACGGTTATCCCGGTATGCTCTTTTTGTATCTTCAAATTCGCGCAGTCTCTGATTATATCGATCGATTTGTTCCCGTAGAATAGCATCCTCATGCATTGCGCGTCTTTCATCATATTCCAAACATCCAACACCATCTAAACGTTCCAGGTCCAACCAACCACGGAACCGGACACAGACTCCATTCATGATGAAATGTGATTTAATATGAACCTGAAAAGATAGGAGAAATGATAAGGCAAATTCCGAATAGACATAAAAGAGAAATAGGGCGAAAATCGATATCAGTGTCACAATCAACACCTGTAAAGGACAAACAAAAGGTCTAAATCCTGTCGATACGGTGCTGAGAGGGATAATGTCATTGTCAGGTACTGAGAAGTTATATGATATCTTTGTTTGCTACCTACACCTACAACTATTAACAAATGACCCTCGACTTCTTGGAAGTCCTTTTGTAGGCTACCGTTCTGATTTATGAGACAACATTTGTTACTGTAAGGCATCTGGGGGCTATCTGTTTTGTGAAGACACAAAAAATGTTAAATAAAAAGAGATCTACAAACAAAATTTGGAAGTTAGTAGGTATGGGATTGAGATTTATTTCCTTTTAGTCCTTTAGCAATAGAGAAAACTAATTTACACGGAAATCTTCAAAATTTTTGTGACGTGTAGATTTCTAATTAATACCTATTCAATATTTTCTGAAACATCTAATATATTGCAAAAACATGTTGCGGAAATTTTTGTTTGTTTTTGCATCCAACTGTACCAACGAACCAAATATATGAGTTTAATTTGTTTTTTACATCATCTTATTCAATAAGTTTCAAAACGGATGGCTTAAATTTTGCAGGACGCAATATGCCCGATTTGTTTTACTTTTCAGAGGTATCTGAGTAGGATGCGATAATCACATTGAAATTAATAAAATCTAATGTTATGTTAGGGGATTCGATTTGACAAAGGTATATGTTAACTATGTTTCCCTAAAGCTTTTGATTCTACGAATCATGACAAACTTTTATTGAAATAATAAAGCTATCTTTGAAATCTCTCTTGAAGTGTCCAGGTGGGTGACTACCTCTCTGATATTATCAAATTAAATCTTGGGATCCCACAGGGTTCAATTCTAAGGCCTCTACTGTTTGCATTGCATACTAATGGCACGAACGATTTGTATGGAGATACAAATATTCGGCATGAGTATATCTATTTAAAAAACATGACCTTTGTATCGCAATATGTAATATTAATTACGACCACGAGTGAGTGTCTTGTTGTTCTGAGCGCAATAACTTTGAATTCTAACTGGAAAATCGATTGAAACCATGAATATACGGCGAGTTATCTTAAGTAAAATTAATATGTCTTTTTCTACTAGAGTCAAAAGTCTTGGTATTCTCTTTAATTTAACTATGATATGGTAAGATCATGTTAAATATGATTTTTGGAAAATATTCGAAATTTTTAGGGAGTAATGGGTCTCCTGTAAAGACGTGAATACTTCACTTAGAAGGCACTTGGTTATTATTAAAATTATATAGGTTATAAATTATTATATCCTCTCTATTCTCTATTGTATCCTTTCTATTAGATTTTGCATCTAAAGTCTTGTGTAGTACGATCAATCTAAAAGATAAATAGTGCGCTTTGCTTGTTCATCAGACATCAACTTTATAAATGGCGTTACATCCTGCAATAACCTGCAATAACACACAAATAGCATGTTCATTCATCTAAAAACAACAAACAAATTATCATCAGATCCGAAAAGAAAACTGAATAGCTCCCGGTAAAATTACAAAATTCCCAACCCTCCAATCATGTTTCCTGGAAGATCAAAAGAGGAAACCGTGTTGTAATGTAATCTCAGCTGAAATTTATATCCACTTGAGAGTTTGTTAAATTTTTGAAGATCACTTGGGTAGGTAGCCTACGCTGGCACTTGAGCTGTTGGACCAAAAGGACCTTTTTTTGACTTTTCACGAAAAAATAATTGCCCTCCCCGGAATTGCATGGTCATCTTACGGCACGCGAGCAACAGTTGTTTGAAAGATGTCTAAAAGATAATTAAAGACGATTTTTAAGAAAAAGTTAAGTATTGGCATTTGAAAAGAAAGTAGTTACTTTCTGACGCTAACAATTATGGATATACAATTCAAATTTTAATACAATCCCAAGATAATCGAAAAAAACATAATTAGAAAATAAAATCCTTCATATATTGAAAAAGGAGAAAATCTGCCAAAAAATGTGAACTATATTAGAATTAATCGTGCATCCCTTGAATTGCCCTTAACGGGAATGCATCCTTTGAAAAAGTTATTCCAAGAAGTAAGAGAGGTGAAACTGAAATACAAAAGCAATTTTCGTCTTTATGCTCAGACCCACTGCTGCGTGACCGGAAGTCCCCAATAAACAATTAGCCAAGGAATTACACATTTCTGCCTGTTACAGTTGGTGCATGGTGTTAGACCACACTGAGCTCTTGTTCGACATATGCTCAACATAATAGCCTCAGGGGCAACCTCCCTTGTTTTAGGTTAAGTGAAATATTTCAAGGAAGGCACCTTAGAGTAATTTACGTGACATGCGCGTCCCGGTCAATTTACCAAGGATATGCTCAATTGAATTACATAATTTTAAAATAGAAAAGTGTACAGGATTTTTTTGTTATCTATGTGACTACAAAATTGCTTTGACTGTTTCGATAATTTTAAGTGTGAACCTGAAAAATTGCTAAATACTGGAAATGAGTTATGAAAATATTAGATGTACGAATGTTGCGATTTTTAATAAGATACCGGCGATTGAAGGATTTCTGGTGAAAAATTGACTCAACAGACATTTGTTAGGTTTAGATATATTTCTCAATTGTTTTTTATCCTAAATTTTTTCAACCTAAGCGATAAAAACGGCATCACTTCTCAGGAGATACTGGATCGATTTTGATATTTATTTAATAGGTGCAAAGCCTAGATCTAGGAAATTAGTATAGACTGCATATGTCATTTTGCCAAGAAATCTGCATTGTAGGAAATCGTAGCTTTTAATTATTTCTAGAAAACTGTCCGTGTAGTTGCATTCAATAGTCTGTTCACAATAACCATTTTCATGCATAAAATTAAGAGCAAATTATTAGTACTTTTGTGAACAAGTTTCAGCTATCGTTGTAAATTTGAGATCCCTGCAAAATTGGGGGCGTTATAAAATTTACATCAACATTTAACACTAATATAATCCGGATTAAACAGTTAGGTCGTTTTTAAAAAACAACTTTTGCTTATTAGGCACCGAAACAAAATGTTAAAAATGATAAACAAAACACCACCCAAATAGTTTTTTTAAAATAGCAGCAAAATGGCGAAATTAGATACAAAAGAATACAAGGATTCAAATACAACTCTACAACGCACATAGAGGACATTTTCGTTATAGGAGACATGCGCATCCCGAGGATGATATTCGCTGTATATACCCAACAAAAATTCAGAAGAGGGAGAAAATCAATGTTTCCCTTAGCAACTCCAACAGATTTCCATTTCCCACACCCCACACTAAAACTGAGGCGCCTCATTGCTAGACTGACAAATTTTGATTGAAAAGCAGCATTAAAGTTGTTTTGCTTTAAAATCCCAGCACCGTATCTAATCAATACTTTCTGGTACTCAGCACTGTCACGTTGAATAATATTTTCCAGGATTTAGGATTAAACTTGCACAATGGTCACTTTTAGATAGATTTAATTGCTACGTTACGGCTAGTCACATCGATTATTTGGATGGCTGGGGTGAGAGGTAATTAGCAGAGGACGGGACAATTTTGTCACAATGGTAAAAAAATTGTGTTGACTCACCTTTCCGTGTTCCTTATCGAAATCACATTCCTTATCTTGATTATATGGACTTTGATTGGCGTTAAAAACTAATTGTAAGTTTGTTCCAGAAGCGACGAATGAGATTTCTGTGTGACCCTCTCTACATCCATTTTGAAAACGAATTTGTCGTTCTTCTAGAGCACGTTCTCTATAGCCGGTATACCTGACCTGGAAAAGTAATTTTTAAGGGAAATTATTAAAATTGTTAAGCGAATTGAAAAACTAAAAGTGTAAAAAATTTGGCACATGTATGAAGCTATCTCGCACACTTTTGGAGACAAGCACTTCATTTGCTTTCAATTACTTTTTGTTTTCTGTTATACCTTTCCATTTTTATATTCTTAGGAAATGTGTCAAAGAAAGCTAATAATAATACAAAAAATATTGTTACATTTATGAGGGAAATAAAATAAAAGTAAAATAAAAGTATTCACGAAAGGAAATTGTAATCTGAAAGAAATTTCAATGTCTTCGATGGTAGGGGCGGTGGTAGTGGCATGTGGAGACTTTTAGGCTTTACAATCAATATGCGAAAGTTTCATGCTACTAGACTAAAAAAAATTTAATAAATAACTAAAGTTGCAACAGAAAATATTCTGTCCTCGGGATCACTGCTTGTGGAGGAACAAAATTGCTGAAAAATTGGCAGAGATAATGCTAATGACGATATTGACTACGGACTAGATCACTAGGCTTAAGTATTGAATATATAAAAGATTGATTTTTTCTCACATAGGGGAATACCTCATCCTTTAAAATCCTTCGTATACAGCATATTATTTTGAAATGCGACCTTTTAGGAGTTATGACATTTTGAGTCTTTTGAATATCTTATATTATAAAATTGCATATCGATACCGGTGAAATGAAAACAGTAGAACCCTTTATAACGCGGTACTCAAATCGAAAAATAACTACTGCGTTTTCGTATAACGCGTTTAAGTTTATTCAAATTTTGTCTTTCATATGAAAGAAAATTAATAAAGAAAGGTAAATTAAATAAAAATCAGTAATTCCACTGAATCAATTTCATTAGGGTAGTTGTAGAAAAAATATTTGATATATATACTATAGTTGGCTTTTATTTTGCTAATTTGCCTAATTTCATAGTTGCTTTATTAGAATTAATGAGACAATTTGTCCAATGAGTTTATTGTCGCACGGTTATAGAATGTCCAAATTGGAGAGAGGTCGAAAATTAGAAAAGTCCTTAGAGTGAAAAATAAAATTACAACAGACAGAATCGCTACAAAAAGGATAGATAAGTTAACATTTTTAAAAAGAATTGCTTAAAATATTTCTTTGCAATAATCTTTTACCTCACTTTAATCTGATTCTATTTTTTATGGTTTTGTAAAACAATTTGATTTTCCTCGACCTACATATCGAGGGTTTATGATGAACACCTCCTGTTTTTAGGTGTTTCCTAAGCTTAGGGCACAACCCTTTGATGCACGCAGCACAATTTAGGTGAAGGGAAATTAGGGAAGAGGAAATTGGGGACTTTTAGCGGGCCACCGGCTGAGAATGTTTCGAAAAATTGTATATTCGAGTTATTAATTTTTATTTGTCTTCATTTTAATAATGATGGGATTTTTAATACAAGCCCTAAATATATTATAAATTAAACGAAATTACTTCGTAATTTCGTAAGGTATTCCAAAATCTGAAGTGAAAAGGAATATTTTTAAAGCGTTATTTTAAAAAAAGAAATATAGCTTGATCGGTCTTGATTACCCAGTGTCTTAGGGGGTAAGCGGAACTTATTAATAGTTCAGTGAAAAAGGCATATCATAAAGGACATAAAAATAGGAAAAATATACCCCATGGTCATAATATTTTTACTGTGCAATACCCCAGTGGCTTTACAAGTACAATTCCTATCAGTAGAATTGCCTCGATCACTGGTACCCAGATAAACCACTACGCCGTGGTAACAATCGAACCCATGCCTACAGAAGAAAAAATCTCCAAACATGCGCCTCAACCAGCTTGGCCACCAGCGTGGATAAAAAAAGTAAAAAGTATTAAAACCAATCAGAGGTAAGTCGCAAGATCAGAAATAGCCCCCTCTCATTGTATAATCTGAATTAACGTCAGTGGATCTCAGAAGACGCTTGGATTTACGATACTATATGTATTACCAAATCTTGTCTTCTAAAATATCGTAAAGCTGGCAGAAAATTAATAAGGAACGACAAATTATCTTTCTCTGGAATCTAGAAAACCATTTAAGATAAAACTGCAAAAATTGATATAGTACAGTTTACTTTTAAATAGGAGATATTAGTCACTATTTCATAAAAAACTATGGAAATAGAATACTCCTGTTTTCCCGATAAGTCGGCAGTATTTTAGTCCTTTAGCTTCTTCACCAGTGACAGAGGGTTGTAGAATGAGATGCCCCTTTCCTCAAATATTGGAGTTACAGAAAACAACCAAGGAACACAAAGATCTTGAATATTTTGAATCTATAGTAAATAGGCTATTACATTATTAATACATTACATGTGTGGAAAGGGGAAAATCTATAATTTTTTATTTGACCTTAAAGGTGAAAAGGAGAGTATATGCGGCCTTCGATCTTGATTTCACATGGAAGTAGTAATGATCGTATCATATCAATTTTGGTATGTCCATTCATTTTCAAATGTAGAAACCTAGTATCCGAACAACCGACGGAAAATAAAGTACTCCAATATTGGGTTGTCTTTCTCCTAAATCGGCGCAGGTGGGCTAAGTACAGACGAACTAAGATATAAAAAAAGAACTTTCTTGATACCATGTATATACAACGATACAATAAAGTGCATAATTGTTAAGTTAAGAATTATGTATAAGACGGCAGCTAACAATCTACAAACTGCTGTCGAGCTGCCTATTAAACATACGTTCTGAAACATGTTAGAAAGAAAAAACCAATTTTTTTACTAAGCCCTTAAACCCACGACACTCTCTTTACTAGTCATAATAAATCCCACCTTCCACTTACCCGTTTCAGCCTGTTTGGGACCACAGGACGTTTCTTGAGCTTTGGTTTCATCGTACCACCAGGAGGCTTTTTAAAAACAAACTACTTAAAATATTATATACTTGTGAATTATTATATACTTGTGAACTCTTACCAAATATGCTATTAACCATTTGAGTGGCAGACCACGCTCCCCCTAGTCACCTGCCTAGTAGTGCCAGCGAATGCAGCTTATAAATAATTCTCCAAATTTTCTTTTTCTTCTTATCAAGCATTGACAGTCACTGCATTGAGACTTACAACTTTTCAGGAATAAGTACTTGCAAATTGCGTAATTATCCCACAATCAAATATCAAGTAAAATGTAGAGAAATGGGGTAAAAAACAAAACCGCGTTAGCACCGACTGGCATTTCTCGATCAGATTTTTGCAAAGGGCTGTGGCACTAACCATTAGAGGAGAAGTCATGCTCTTTGGTCCGCTATACCATAATATAACAAAGATATAAACAACAGTTTTCAAAAGAATGCAAATATTTCCAATCCAATCCAATGAGTAAAAAGAATGGAAAATTTACGGTCATCGAAAGTTAATAGACGAAAGAAATTCAAAACCTTCACTTGAATGACAAAGCAACTGGCCATTAACGGGTCAATAAATATCACTTTTGCCAAAGAAATTGTAATAATTTCATGGACACGTGGTGATAGGAAAAATTCCATCACTCATATAAGGTCATCAAAAACGGACGTTTGCCTTCCCACACAAGTCAACTTATCGCCGAGCCAGCAAACAATTAAAAAAAAAAACAACGCGATCACAATTGACCTTCTGTAAAAACCCAGCGCGTTTCACGTCTCCCACAACAACAACAGAAAAACGGCCAGACTAGAATCAGACCTGGCTTCCAGTGAAGAAGACATGCGTCACAAAAAGCTCAGGTAAATCACCCAGATGCCTCAAAAGTCACAGCTTCAAATCTTAAGCCGCTCGATGCATTCAAATGAGGCACACACTGAGGAAATACCTTTCGGTCACTTCGTCATTTCTTGGAACTCCTCAAGATCGCGCGCGGATGACCATCACGATGATTGCGATCGCGCGTGAGTGATTCATTCGATCGTCGATTTGTCGACAGCTTCTTTCAAATTTTGTAGAAAATATTTGATTAGCCAGACTTACTTCACTTTCTCTGCTCAATCTCCTGAAAAGCTCGTCACTTTCGAATTTTGATTTCTGATCGGGGACGACTCGGGGCATTTTGAAAATAAATCGCGGCTTAGGCTGTTCATATAAACCGATGCTTTCGTACGGTATCATACCGGCTAGAGCTGCTGCGTCATTCATGGCAAAAAAAACAACACCTGTCCGAAGTCTTTTTAAGTTCTCAATTAAGTCACTTCACCTATTGGATTCACTTTGCAATTCGTTATCTTATCACTTCACTTACAAAACCATCCTCACACGCCGATCGCTTCACTCAAACTGGATACGATTCGTGTTCGCGATTCTGGAACTTGGTAGACTGCGGATCGAACCCAATCCAAGGCTTTTTTTATGTTTTGTTGGGCTACGCAACACTACCTCTGGCTGTGGTTACCTCTCTCCCTACTTGTCCAATTACGAGAATCCCTTCTTATTTACTTTTCCCTATGGAATATCTTTGGTGGGAGTGTCTTAGCTTATGTATTCTGTGCAAATGGCGACTATTGCGCACGCCTCCTGGCATGCTAATTGGATGGATGTAGATTTCTCTGGCTTCTTTTAATTATTTTTAGCACTTGAATTTGAATGTACTCCAAGCTGAACGACTGAAATTTTCTTTGTTTATCCAGGTTCTCTGGCATAAAATGGAGCATTTTAGGAATGAGTCAGATTTCTTTGCACAGGAAAACTTCTCCAAGGGATTTGTGATAAATTCAGGTAAGTAAATCATGTAAACAAGCAAATGGACCTGTAAAGATTTTTGAGGGAAAGTATTTTACTGTTTGCTACAACAATTTCATATAACCAAACAGGCAACCTATAAAAATGGTTTAACTAAGTTTGTAAATGCTTTCTAATATAGAGCAAATTATTTTTCATTAAAAGGATTGTTTTCTTTCTTTTCTTTCTATAGAGATATCGGATTGAAAAAAAAAAATAAGTGAGCTAAGAAAAAGTCTCTGGAATGGGGAATTATTGTAATTAGCTGATCATCTATTATATAAGATTCTATGTTTTAAATTTTAACATATTTAATGATGAAACCCTTATGAAGTTCGCCCTACGGAGAGAGATCGGTTAGATCCACTTATAGGCTCTAACCCAGTAAAAATGACCGTCGTTTTTAATTGTAGTTTTCGAAAAATGATCGCGATCGCGACTAAAGAATAACATTTTTCTCTTGTCACAATGCTGAAATGTGCTGCCGGAATGAGGGAGTTTTATCTGTCTTTTAAAAACCTGATGAACACACACCACAGATCAGAAGATATTTTAGTAGATCTCAGGTCCAACAAAAATCTAGCTAGAACACTACTTTGTAGTGTATCAATATCAATACAACTGGTGTGTGAAGTAAGTTAATCCAAGGTATTTAGACAATCCCAGGCAATCTTCGATTATGCTCACAGTAGCTAAAGTCTTTACAGAATTCTGATCACGAAGAACCTTCCTAAGATTTTCATAAGCACAGGTTACATTATCAAAAATCTTCTGAAAAACGAAGTGTGCATTAACAATTTAACATACGCATTACTTTCCATTTCCAAAACCACAAATATCATATTTCTCGATTTGCTAAGTCGATGTCTACATCTATACTTGAGATTAGCAGACTCCTTTTTTGCAACTTCAAGATGTCCGTCAGTGCTTCTTCTTTTATACGTAGTTGCAGAGGAAGCGAGTGGAGTAATATTTTTAGCTCAGCGGACCTAAAAGTGTATTCATTGCTTTAATAAAATATATTTTGCTAAAAAATATTACTATTGAAAATTTCTGTTGTATCTTCCAACACGTCTTCGTAATTTTCTCTTCCTTCAAAGTTTTGAAGGTCGCTAAATCATTTTCGGATAGCTTTAACACAGCATAAGTAAATTTTTAAGGCAATCCATTAGCCTCAATCAAGACTCGTTCTTCTAGAACCATCTTTTATCCGTCGGTGAATTCTGTTTTGCAAAGTATTCTTAACATTTTGTAGCTATCCTGTCTCTGTCTTTAAGGAAAAGCTCTCCTCGGACTGATAAATCCTCGTTTATTTTCCTTTCCCTCATTATTGCTTTCTTTGTGTAACTAACCCGCCTCCAGTGGCTGGCTAGATACATTTAAAAACTCCTGAAATCCAATACACCTTTATTATAGGAACCAAAACGAGAGTAGTTATTAATAACTACACAAACCCTTTTAGTTATTAAATTATAAAGAATTTTAGTAGTTATAAAACTTAACTAGCTTAGGAGTGGTGTAGCCTAGACGATGAAAAGGCCTTTCATGTGGTCAGTGGGATCCCACGTTGTGCGACGGTGCAAATTATTTAAAAATTTCAGAAGAACACTGATTTAACGAAAAATTATGACTTGATTACTGATAAATATTAGAATATAGATCTTCGGATCAATTTCAAAGTGTATTTTTTTGTCTTGAAAGTTTTACCTAACTGAAAGGAAGGATTTTGCTTACTTCACTAATTGTTCTTCGTCAGTATACAATGAAATGTTCTCTTGGGCAATATGCTATACATATATTTCAGGCAGATGCTTATTATACTACCCTTTAAAAAAGTATAGAAATAAGGCGACTAAATATACAAGCAATGCCGTAATTATAGGATTATTGAACCGAATATACGATGACAGACGAAAGTATGGAGTATAAAGATGGAATTATCACTTTTGTCCGACTGTTCCTTGATTACTTAATGATATTCTGCATTTCAGTGTCAACTGCTGTTTTGACAGACGCGAATTTCAATGGTATCAAATTAACGTAATTCAATTTTCCCCCTTTCAAGTTTTAAAGGAAGCGAGAAATACGATGCCCTTTGACAGTCTGCATGCATGACATGACGTGAAAACTACAAGGTGTAAAATTACGACCTACACTTCTTGTGTAGAATACGAAGAGCGTTGATGCATTTTTAGTTGCGTGCCACTAAGTTCTGGAAAATTTTATGATTATGATGTAAAAAGTGGAATCGTCTGTAAAGATATCTCTATATCACTATTTAAACAAAATTAGATGCCAACAACTGGATGTAAATCTCCATTATTTAGCTGTCTTCTTAAGTAGCTAGACAGGAGCTGACATCTGAATGGATATTTCTCGTAGATACCGGGACACTTATCGCACTTAATCGGGTGCTATTAACAGGATTAACGTAATTGATTCCTGACTTCTCTTAAAAGGGGTCATCAAAAGAGTGCCGAGCTGCAACCTATTGAAATCATGCCCTCTGCTCAGTTGGAACATCTGGCTCACTGAAAAAAATCAGCCAAAAGGCATATACGGAAGAGGAAGCATTTCAATGGGGCTTCCCTTCAGCAAAGATATTTTTAAATTTACCTTTTTCGCCCAAAAGAATTCATCCACAGCCTGGACATGATTAATCATTCTAGAGAGGGAGCGATTTCAGCTTCTTGAGTGTGTCAAAATATCTTTACAAGAATAAGTAAAGATCGTGCCCTTTTCATCAGTGCAGCAATAGTGTATCTTTGAGTTGATGTTGAGTCCCTTTCCTCGGACAAACGATTCCGCCTGACACGGCTGTAAAAGTGTTTGTTGATCTTTCAAACAGAGCACATGAACAGCAGCCTTCAGAATAAGTAAACATCTTTAAGTCCTCAGATTAGACACATGTTGAGTTTTAATCTGTTTCCAGTTTTATGAGCCTTTCTTAGTTACTCTGCATCAAACAAATCTATTTGTAAACAAGTATTCAAGTTTTTATTAGAGGAAATTTGATGTATGCATCGTCTTCGGTTGATGAAGGAAATTACTAGATTATCCAAATAATCCGCTCAATTAATCTGGCGCCTTCTCAGATAGAATTACGATTTTTTTATGCCCAGTTACAACTAGGGAATAATAACAAACAATATTTTTATGGATGAAATAGGAAATAGGATAACCAAAGATAGAGGAGCAGCTGTAATTGTAGGAAGTAGTAAAACTTTTTAAGCATTTTAAACGGCAGATATAGCAGTGTCAAACTTTTCATAGGGCATTGAATAAAAGAGAACAGAAAATCCAAATAGTTAGCTTCAGTATTACTACTATTTTTATATATTTAAAGACTTTATTCTTACTTTGTGAATGCTTAAAATGGCTTCGATCTGCTTAAATGCATCACCAGAATATGTAGTACCTTCTTGCTAAGCTCAACATTATCAAATCTACTGGACATGATATTAGGTATTCTGTCCTAAGTACTGAAACGCTGTCCCTCTTATTTGGATAAAATCGCATGCATAAACTAATTCGATTTATTCTACAGGAATATTTTCATTGCGCTGAAAACTCCAGCCAACTCCAAGAAAGTAGAAATTATCGATCCATCTAAAACTTTTGAATCACTTTTTAACTCACAGTGCGTGAAAAATATTGAATTTAATCAGTTTGGCAAAAATTGTCAATAAGGTTTCGTGCTCATCTGGACACTTGTTTATGCGGCTCATCGAACGCTGGAACCACTCTCTTGAAAATTCTAATGACTAGAAACCCTTTTGTAAAAATTTTAAAGTCTTTCTGTAGTGCTTTATTATTATTTTAACCAAACGCTAGGCATTTTGGTCTGAACAATAATTTTATAAAATGCATTCAAAGTTTGATACCACTTGGTATCACTTTAAATCCAACCCCCTCCCAGCATATATCAAGCTTGCCTTGTCTGAGTACCATGGACATCCCTATATCGCGAAAACTCCCGAGCGGGTTAAGGGGCACGTCTAGAGTTTCTCTCTTCTGTAGGCGTAGGTTCGGCTCCTGCAAAAGGCATGGTGACTACCTGCGTCCCAGTGGTTGAGGCAGTTCTGCTGACGAGAATTATGCAGGGTTTTTCAATAGGGACCGGGTATTTTTAAATTGAAATAAAAACACATTGGTTGTTTGAAATTCTATTCCGTTTTACTTATTGAAAGCATAAGCTAATATGAATAATCTTTGGCATTACACGTGGAATACGACACCATTTAATTGACCACCTCGGCTTCGTTTGATAGCGTGAATACTTCTCGTAATTCCTTCAATTGTCCTTTACTATCTCATATAATAGCACGTCTATTTCATCTGTAACGCATGCTATATTAGCCTTCAGATTTCTAATAGTCCGGGGCTTATTCACATAGACTAATGATCTTACATAACGCCACAAGAGTTAATCGAGGGTCCTTAAATCACATGACTTTGGTGGCCATATCGTGGGGTCGAATCTCGTGATCAAGAACATATTAACTTGATTTCAGTGATTTCAAATTTGTGTTTCTCGTAACGTACGGAATTCGGAAAAATTCGCACCAAAAGATGCCCGGTCTCTATTGAAAAACTCTTTATTTGCAAAGCCACTGTGATGTTGCATTGTAAAAATTTCATGCCAAAAATTGTGGCTTACATTTGTCAGGTTAAAATTTGCCAATCTCCTGTTTCGTAAAAATTTCCTTCCGCCTAAGCTGTGCTGTTTGCATCATAAGGTTGTTTCTTGAGTTTTACCTTGGAAAAACGTTGATCAGATTTTTTCTATTGAAAGATGCGATGAAGTGTAGAGGCCTTTATATCGATGTAGGAAATACTTCACAACATGTGACTTGGCGTTTATCTATAAGGGCTACATTAGATCGAGACTAGAACATGTTTTCGAATTCGATAAAGAAGAGCCCACAAGCTCATTGGCGACGAGACTAGTACATCAAGTATC
>QYTT01090632.1:87368-123733 GCA_006980735.1 Dasypogon diadema
ATGGATAATTCTTCTTCTTATCTTTTCCTCTTTTTAAGCAAACCCGAGATAAGTAAAGACCGTTATTAACTTGAAATTTATCTTAATGTCAGTTTTGCCCACATTAGCGCATATTTTAATTGCTATGATGAGCAAGATCAATTTTTCAACACAAAAACTTTCAATAAGCGCCATCTATTTCCCCGTAGAAGACTTAAATAATCCAGTAAGTTTTTTAACTCGATTAAATAACCGAGTTAATTTAACACGGTTAATGTATGACAACTCTGTACTCTGCTGCCAAAAGAACGCAGCCATAGACTAATGATCTTATATAACGCCACAAGAATTAATCGAGGGTCCTTAAATCACATGACTTTGGTGGCCATATCGTGGGGTCGAATCTCGTGATCAAGAACATATTAACTTGATTTCAGTGATTTCAAATTAGTGTTTCTCGTAACGTACGGAATTCGGAAAAATTCGCACCAAAAGATGCCCTGTCTCTATTGAAAAACATTTATTTGCAAAGCCACTGTGATGTTGCATTGTAAAAATTTCATGCCAAAAATTGTGGCTTACATTTGTCAGATTAAAATTTTCCAATCTCCTGTACCGTAAAAATTTCCTTCCGCCTGAGCTGTGCTGTTTCCATCATAAGGTTGTTTCTTGAGTTTTACCTTGGAAAAACGTTGATCATATTTTTTCTACTGAAAGATGCGATGAAGTGTAGAGGCCTTTATATCGATGTAGGAAATACTTCACAACATGTGACTTGGCGTTTATCTATAAGGGCTACATTAGATCGAGACTAGAACATGTTTTCGAATTCGATAAAGAAGAGCCCACAAGCTCATTGGCGACGAGACTAGTACATCAAGTATCAATTCTTTAAATCATCAACGTAATCCTATTTACGTCCTTCCCTGGCTTGTGGTGGGAAAATTTTTGTGATTCTTACAATGTTTCATAATTTATATGGGGTGAATTATGAATTTTATTGATATAATTTTTTTACGTAAAAGTCTTTTACTTACTTATTCACATGAAATGAGTCCTTTCCATTGTTACGAATGCTTTCCTGTAACTTATTTGAAGATTTATAGTTAGAGATTAGAGCCAGTAACGAACACTTGTTCATGAGCGCTCTTTATATTACGACATGGCAAGGAAGGTAGCATGCCAAAAGCCGTCGAGAAAAAATATGTTGCTTAAATGGTTCTCACGTTTCATTAATGAAATTGATCTCTTTCTCAAAAATACTATCCAAAATCAGAGTGGTCTGATTTTAACCCTTTTAAAATACTTCATACAGTTGCGCAGGCGCGACAAATGCATGCGCTACAAAACGACTGCTATTAGAAGTAAAAAAAAAGCGCAACCCCTTTCAGAGGCCAGTTGTTTGATTAGAATTTTATTCTCAGAAGAGTAACTTTACAGTCAGTAGACCTATTTCTTTCGGTTCAATGAGCCGCAAACACTTAATAGCATTTTAAAGTTGTTAAACATCAAAATTTGTTCATTGTTGTTATTTACACTCGACTGTTCCGAGTGACACGATAATTGAAAATTTCACGGTGAAAGGGTAACGAGTAATCGGTGTGAATATAACGTTTTTGGTTCATTTTTTCCTTAAATTTTAATTTTAAATAAGTCCTCAAGAAAAAATAATTTCAATAAAACTCTGATTAGATCATTTATCACCAGATCGATCGGTAGTGGTAGTGAAACATGTGTTGCCTTTCACAGCCTGTGATTTTGCATAAAACCGTATCAAATACGAAATTTAAATTAAATTTGAATAATCCTATAAATTACTTGCAAATACCGCCAAAAGCAATAAGGGATTTTCATGGCTCATTAAGGGGGTAAAAAGAAGGTCCCTTGATAGCGTCTCCTGACTGAAGCAAAACAAAAGGGGTGCTGCTCTTGTACTAATTACAACTGACAAAGGGCGTATGTGTCACATTTCACGGAATGCAAAGATGTTGTTTTTTTCTGCATTTTCACTGCTATAATTAATCATTACCTTGTTGTACCGAGTCCAGGCATTCTTTTCTGTTCGCCTATTAACATGTCACCCCATATGCCAGTATCAAGAGCAATTTATATTTCCCCCATCAGAACGAACTATATAGTGTGAACTAAACTTTCATTACTTTGTAAGCCGTCACGTCAGATTTGCATCCCTCCAGCATTGAGCAAGAGGATATTGTGCTAGAATAAAACTCTGGAATACTATTTACTGTCAACTCACAGGTTTTCAGGAGAGAAATGCTCCACTGTTTTATTTGGTGACGTAAGTACTAAACAAATCAAGGAGAAGTAAGACTGTAAGAAATTCATCAAATGAAAGGGATTCGACATTTACTCCTAATGTGGGAATTTCACATTTGTTTTTGTTGATTTTCGACATTAATCTGTTGGTGAGATGGTCTGAAAGCACTTTTCGTAATTTCTGTGGAATTAATGTCAGACTATGTGGGCATGGGTAAATATTTGTTAAAAGTATCGAGACGAAGCAATTAGATATAATCGCTAGAAATCCTGTGGTTTGTGAGTGCTATTTTTCACATTCTGGAATCATTTTCTTTGAAAATGTGAAAATCTAACTGAAATTAAACACTACAATTTAAATTTTAAAACAAAAGCAGCAAACATATTTATCTTGAAAAAGTTCATTGATTGTTGTCTGTGTTTTATAAGAGAGGATACATACTTCACCATTAAGTACCAGGTTTAATTTGCACAGAATCCCTCGTCATTACGATATACCTACTTATCAAACCTTCTGCGATTTAAGAATATGAATTTTTACTCGAAGAACATTGTGTAAGAAAAAGAAAAACATGATGAGCTCAAAGAAAATTGAACATAAGGTTTTAGATACATCTATTTTTGTGCGCTAATTCCTCATCAAATATAACTTCATTTTTTTCTCACCATTTTGTTGCGTCTTATCCTGGCCTAAGGTGGTATAGGACATAAGCAGGCCTTTGTCTGCTCTAGGCGTTTCTGGCCTGCCAGAAGTCGATTTCGAGATACAGATCTTAAGTTTAACTCGGAACGATATAAAATCGCATCAACTACATCTTCGGCGTAGGAGCAGCGTCGACCGTTTGGGCCTTTGTCGTATTATAGGTGCGATGTGCATTGTTCATGGTCAAATCGGCATCTATCAATCACGAACTCGCAACCGGGCCTGTGAATTCGTTCTCTTCTGACAGGTTAATTAGCTCCAAATATCTGGGTCTCGGTTCTGGAAGATTGCTGGTGTTGTTGCTCCCGATTCATATCTGGTTTGCGTCTGCAATTGCAATATCTACTGAGATATGGCATCTTAAAGAAGCAAATGTGGTTGGTACCTATAACCTACTAAGCGCAATAAAAGTGTATTCCAAATCCTGCATTGTTTCATAAGAGATTCCATAATTTACCTTTAACGTGTTATAATTTCGAACACTTTCATTAACCAGATTAATGAGCAAACGTTAAAGAGAAATTAGCTTAGCTGACCAGTGGTCAAGGCGTCACTAATGCTGGAACCCATAATTTTGTACCTTTAAAATTTCTTGCTCTTACCTGCGTATTCAAGTGCGAAAAAAAACTAAACGCATATGAAACTAATGGAAACAGTTGTGACTACTTTTTATCAGCTCTACAGGAGGTACACTACAACTCAGTAAGGAGTCCATATCCCTTCACTGAATGCCACTCTTTGTCACCCCTTCAAGGGTTAAATTATGTTTTAATTCTAAAAATATAAATACACCACAGGAATCCATAGTGTCCTTATAAAGGCGTATCCTATTGAGTTTCTATTGAGTTGACTTATTACTGATTGAAAGCAGTCGAGTAATTTTTTTTTTCAACTCTAAATTAATTTCCTGGTGACATAATAAAGTCAGCATGTGACAGTTTCACTCTAGGCTACGCCCTTATGCCGTGCAGAAAATTCATTTCATTTGAATTCGAAAGCAGAGAAGAAAATTATTTGTTTGGATGAATGAGTTAAATTGAGTTAGTCCTATCTTTATTTTGAAAAGAAACGAATTCGAATCCAAAGTTTTTGAAATGTAGGAATCTGTACTCAGGAATTGTTTAAAGAATTCCTAAGACCTATCAAAAATGTTGAAAATAAAAAATATATTCCTTTTTTTTAAGTCAGGTTAGAAAGGATACTGTTGAAAAGATATACAATTTCAGAAATTTCCTTAGAGACGAGTTTTATTGACGACTGGGTTTTTGATGATCCTCTCGATTCGATCATTTTAGAAATCTAAGTCCGTGCAGGGCTGTTGCAGTTGTTCTGCCTAAACAAGGTGCGAAACGCGTTGCTATAGTTGATATAGTAGAAAATGATAATATATTGTAGTACTGAAACAAGTGTTTTTCATTTTGATTATGGTTCCCAAAGGATTTCAAGTGGTGTTGAACTATTGACCAGGACGCGTTAATTATTCTGAAATTTCATCAATTGTTTGGCGAGGATCTTCTTCCACAACAGCCCGTAAAATGTCTTCATCAAATTCAACTGAACGTCAACCTTTTGGAGCATCTGGAAAGTTAAAATTGCCACTACGAAATCTGTTGAACCATCGTTGACGAACCTCCAAACAATTTTGATAAATTGCATTTATATTGGTAGTTACCGTAGTTGCGTTATGCCTGCAATTAAACTGAAATAGCATACAATGCCCGACATGACCTTCTTTAGGTTTACCGTTATTCATTTCGCAAAGGATATTTAACATTCTTTAAAAAATCTCACCTGAAAGTGCACTTATACGTTTGAGCAATTAAAATTGAAATAAGCGAAATGTAACAGCAACTCTAAAAAACAAGTGAAAAATATATGATGCCAGAAACCACATTATTTTTTTTGCCACAAAGATATTCTTGCAAGAAAGGTGGCAAATTGAGATTTTCCATACCATAAATAATTTGAACATCAGCACAATATTCCTATTCTAAAATCCTTAAAGCTTCTACTTCTTAGGGTAATATACGCCTTGATATTTTCTTCTTGAACTTCTCTTTAAAAGATTTATGAAGTATCATTAAAACTCTGGTGCACTCATCTCATTTTTATTTCTATGCAGTAACAGGCTGTTTAAGTTATTTTGCAACTAAACATATAGGTACAAATTTTATTTTCAAATAGTAAAGAACAATACTTTTAGCATCTAAATGAAAACAAGGTCAACGAAAATTGAACACAATAAACAATAAAAGAGGGTTGTTTAAAGAATTCATCCTTTACCACCCTGAAAATAATTTCTAAACTAAATTACACCCAAACATACTTTTATTATTTTGTTTCAACACACTTTGAACTCCCTTTGAATTTTCACCGACTTAGGAAATTAAAAAGCAATAATGTTTCGAACCTTCTATCTGGTGGGTAGTTAACGGGGGAAGATCAAAAGAAGGCGCCTTTCCACAAAATCCGACAATGGTTTAACTAGCAGGAAGACGTTCAGAAAAGGAGTTTACGACATCTTAAGAACTCATCGAAGAATTTTTATACTTTCACGTTATTATCTTAAAATTTGACCTTTGATTATTTATGGTGACGTTTATTAGGGACCTTAACGGTCCTTCCTAGTACCGTGGCAATTTTCACCTATGCCATCACAACATCAGCTAATTTGCCTACCTGCCGATCGTCTGTCGTTAGTTAGTTTGTGTACAAATAAAATATGGAAGTTGATTAAATTTTACTACATTTGAATATGTTGGAAAAAAAGGGTTTACAACTTGCGTACCTCTTTCTTTGTTCTTTCAGAGTTTTACATGGATTGGTTTTGTTAGGTGTCTTTCAGAAGTAATTATTGATTAGTCTACCTCATGAGTACTAGAAAGATCTAGAGAGATTTTTAGACCTAAGGGTTATAATACCTCAATTTAAACGTTTCTCTCTTCTTGAGAAATTGCAAATTACCTTTAAGATAAGTCGAAATTTTGATCAGTTAATCTTTTAGATCCAATAGGCCTTACATTTTTTTGAAATTTTATTATTTATTATGATAATTCTTAAAATCCCCTTGAATTTAGAAAATCTTTAGAGAAACACTGGTAACAATTTTTTAATTACACAAAATTCACACTATGTTTAATTTATGTATTAAACTCTCAATTAAATTTTAAGCGGGATCTTAAGAAAGAAATACTCTAGATTTCTTTAAAAAGTACAAATTCTCACTTTATGAAAACACTTCCCGTGCTCAAGAATCTTTTTGAAAATCTACAATGTAAAACAAATTAAATAGGTGTATAAGTTTTTCAAGAAAACCTAAAAACTTTTCCATTCTTGAATGCAATAAAAAGAATACTATTCTCTTAAAAAGTTTAAACAAAAATTCTTTTTGACAAAGTACGTTTTTTTTTAATGAAAACCGTCTAATCCCTTCAATGAAATTCAATTAACGATTTAGTTTCTGTCAGAGGATTTAATCTCTAACAAAACATCACCGGCAGGAGTTAGCAAAATATTTGTATTGTGTGTGTAACAAGATCCCGGCAACGGGATTTCTTCCTTTTAAATATCTTAAGAAATAAAGACCTTATGTTACATGAGATCTGAAGGCTTTAAGAAGTACAAAAGGCCAGGTCACAAAAGATATTCAGTGCAATAGTCGTTTACCTTTTTACAGTCAATGTACAAAAGACGTCACCTTTAGAAGTTCTAAAGGACGACTACTGTATGTGATCCTGTTCAGATTAAAAGGCAGAAATTGCTCAAGTTTACATCTTTACTTTACGTTTAGGGAGACAAATAAAATTGGTATGGATTTAAGAATTTGAAAACAACAAGACGCAGATGCTTAGAGTTACAGAAAATTAAAAACAATATAAGGAACAAATATTGCCATTTTCGAGAAGTTGAATATCAGTGAGTGAATAATAGAATAATAGAAGCACCCTATAGATCCTGAAATAAAAACGAGGCTTCCTGTAATTTAGCCAAATTCTGACAAAATCCTAATTTTCTCGAAATTTTAGAGCCAATATTTTCGAAAGGGACGAAGGAACCTGTAACGTAGTTTCCGTTGAAACGAAAAAAAGCTTCGGATTCCTTGTTTTTGTTGTTGCTTTACAAAAGCTTTTTGTTCCAGCCGAAACGATGATATACGCGATAGATTTAATTCACTTTTCCGAATAGAATTTTGTTTCAAAGAAATAATTTTATTATCCTTGTGATAAAATTCAAATTTTAATAAATCGTTTTCGATTCTTTAAATAAAAAAATTGAATAAATTAATCGCATTTCCGTATGTTTTTCGAAACGAAGAAACCTACATAATATGATTACATATAAGAGTTTTGATGCCGTTGTATACCTTTTTATTCCAATTTTTTTTAAATTTTTGGCTATAAAACGCTTTGAGTTAGAAAAGTAGAGAAGAGCGGAGCTATTTAAGTTACTTGGCAAACCGGATCAATTGCATTAATTTTCGGCTTAATATTGGTGCCTCGAATTTCCCCCGGTATTGATATGACTTATCCGGGTATAGGAACTATGCAGGTCTGCGAAGGTGAGCTAATAAAACTGAATACAAGATGGAAGCATTTGGTGGGCACTAATATTTTAAATTGAATTAAATTTTAAAGTTAAATTCATTTCGAAAAACACTTGAAAAATATCCACATGAATAGAAAATTTCTTTTTAAGTGGATAAAGAAAGTGTTCCGAGCACAACAAGTCAATTTGTCTTGCTTGGCACAGGCACTCACAACGATTAGTCACAAATGATTAATTTTCATGAGGATTACAAGTGATAATTCTACCTCATGTTTGTGAAATTCTTCGAAATGATAGAAAATAAAAATATTCTGGACATTTTTCAAGTATTTTTCGAAGTGTTAATTAATTTTTTCATATTTATGTGCCCGCTGTCAAGTTGTTTTTTTGTAATGGACGTCTCTCAAATCCTTGTTTCGTCCTTACGGCTTTATTTTGGGACTTTTCCTTGGTATATTGAAGATACCGTTCATTGTATGAATTTAGATATTCGTGGGCTTCCATTAATAAGCTTAGACTAAATACTCCCAAAATCGAGGGTATTATAAAATTTTAATTAACTACTCCCCTTTTGACTACAAATAGATATTAAAGAATTGTGGAGTAATTTTTAATCATTTCTTAAGTTGGCATTGTTGGGAAAATACATGGGACGTTACGAAGGCTATGCCTGTTATCAACAACAATACCCTTGGAGATGAAAAAGTTCCTAGTTAAGACTCTTATTACATCCATATTAACTAATAAATGTGAGATCTTCTGTAAATTAGATTTTGTTTCATAGAGAAAACTTAGCGTAGCTTTTAATTATGCAACTAGGTATGTTTTTACGGTTTTTGCAGAACAGCCAATTTATTTTGTAGTAAATTACCTCTTATTTTGCTTTGAGTTTAATAAAAGGACACATTTAAAGTTAAAAAATAAAAGAAATGTAAATTTGTAAAATTAATTTTGTAAAAGACTTGAATTACTAATGGAAAAGCTCAAAATTTATTACTATTATTTAAATTAAAAAATACTTAGATATGTATAGAGTGTAAAAGTCTACAAGTTGTTCATTTTCTAAACAATTTCATCGTTTCGAACTGACAATAAAGACAAACTAACAGGAATTGTCGGTAAACTACAAGGCATCAGGAAGAAAATACATTTTCCGGATCATTACTTTAATCCGTTTTGTAGTGTTTCGGCTTTTCATTTATCTGTTTATGGCTAAACTGATAAAAAGGAGCAAAGTAACATGTTTCAAGACGCTTTGTTCTCTGTCAGTGGTATTAAGGTGAACACTATATTGTAACAATGGAATGGTAACTTGAGAGGAATTATTGAAGAGTTTGAGATTTAAAAAAATATGCAATTCTTCATTCTGAATACTTTTCAGGCATCGAAAGGAAGATTTGCATTTCTCATAAAAAAAAAAAACTTTGTACAATGCTCCTTATTGTTAAAATATTTTTTGAAAGGTCATCTTTATATAGCGAAATAAGAATTTATTTAACGGACGGCAACTGGAAAAAATATTGTTTAATTGAAAGACCTTGGGGGTAGTTGCTGAATGCTCCTTAAGGGGTCATGCTAAGTCAGAAGATCGAAATTAATGTGAATTTTGGATATTTTTTTCTTTTTAAACCTTTTTAAACAATGTGTATTTATTCTGTAGTGTATATCTTGCTAAGAAGATAAAAATAACATAATTAATTATACTAGGAAATATGATTATGCTCCCTAAGGTCATTTAAAAAAAAGCGTTTTGCGGTGACCACACTTTTTCGGATCTGGATCATGTGAAATGAAAAAAATTAATGCTTTCTCGTCAATAAAAAAAAACTATGCAAAAAAAATCCTTCGTTCAAAGACTAGTTTTTTTCGAGATACTTTGGTCACCAATTTTGAAAACACGTTTTCGAGAAAACCCCATTTAAAGTTTTCAAAGATATTTACACTGTGATAAAATGTTTATATTTTAACTTACATAGCGTCATCTATTTCGGGTTCATATAATAAGTCTTCTGTTTTAGTTGCAGCTCCCAGGAAGTCCAATTGTTGCTGTCGGCGAGGCTGTCTTCCCTAAAGGGTGGCTTCCTGCGGGCGGCACTCGGCCATGGTTAATACGAACTGAATCTTTTGTTGCAACAAACTGTGAGCATTTGGGGATAGGCAAAGAAAAGATAGACTTCTCAATTAATGGGAAAGCTCGGAACACATTTTCTTGAAGAGAGCCTTGAAAGATAGCTACATCAAAGCATTTTTCCTTTTTTCTCTTTTGAAAGTTGTGTGTAGCCTTCTTGAAAAAAAAAGTTTTTATCGGCAAAACAAACCCTTTTTACGGCAAATAGTACAAAGTAAACTACAAAGGTTCAAAAAAAATCAGTTCGTCACGTTGAAAATTATTTTTCAACTCGGCTACCTGCAAACGTCCAGAATCCTAACCATCTTTATCACATTCTTGGAAATACTCTATTGTTTTAGTTCGAATCAAAAACAGACTTTAGGCAGGCACGTGTTTATGGTGCTCTGATTAGAATCAGCACGCGATCACCTTTTATTTTCCTTCCGTACAATGGTTTTGATGACCTGCTGTTTGTTTTAATCTGAAGAGTCCTTTTCTTGTGAAGACTAAAGAGCCTTTTGACAGACATCTCAAGCGAGCGCTATTAATTATGACGTTTAGACTGCATATACGAGGGGTGCCTAAGTGAGTTGTAATGGGTATAAGACTGCTTTGGGGTGCTAATTGTTTTTGTAATTGTTCTACATATTTTTAGTATGTTGCTATGGTATGACTTTTTTTATAATTTGAATTAGTGGACTGATTTATGATTTTTGGAAGGAGCACGTAATAATATAAGAAATGAGTACTGAAAATTGCAGTGAACTGGCTTACACTTTATACTTTTACTTATGTCTGTGCATTTATTGTACAAAAGTTTTGCGTGCAGAGAACTATTATATAAGTTCTTGGAAAGAGTTCAACGGCAGTGCTTACTTGTTATATCAGCGTCTGCCAGCTGTAAGACTTTTAATAAATGTTGGGTGCAAGAGAGGGGAAAATAATTCTTTCTTCAAGCTTTTAGTAGTATTCTACTTGAAGCATAGAATACATTGACATAATCAAAAGTCGAATTGGTTAAACATTTTATTCCAGTGGGAGTAATTTTACAGTAATATTTTTGCGGAAAGATTTGAAGCTATTTTTCAGATATACAGTCGGTAGCAGCAAGAATTCCAATACTTTACAAAATTGTGTAATGGACAGTTAGTACTTTACACAAATTTGAATGATCTTGTAAATAATTCACCCTGTAAATACAAAAAATCTACAAAAGATATCCCTAGGCGTCAACTATAATTACGAACTACGGCAGTCATTCTCTCCAATTTCCTTATTTTCCTGGCAATTGTACCTTTAATTCCCTGTGTTAACAAGGGATAATTCTCAACCTGGAATGTGTAAACTCTTCATAAATAATTTAATTTCAATAAATAACTAAAGAACCATTAAAACTCTTCAAACGATAGCCCTTCAAAAGCAAGAGGCCCTGTAGGAAATCCTCCAAAGCGAAACAAACTTACCTTTCTGAATTGCCGGCATTTCTAGTCAAGTACAAGTACCTCTCTCTCCATTTGAATGGATGATTTATCTGTTTTGAGATCTCCATTGATACAATACACGAGTATCCATTGCTGGATGCAGGTTCTAATATACCACCCGGGGAAATTTACGTTATGTGTGTTGATGTTGACAACCTAATCCCAAGTGGAAAATGTGCCGTCATCCTGTCATACTCGACATAAATCCCGGGTACATGAATAACAAACGGAGTGAAATATTATACCCGGCAGTATTCTAACAAAATCAAAACTAAAAAGGAGGGAAACTCACCCTATTTTCGTTTTGATGATTATTAATGAGTTATTTATATATAGCGAGAGGCGGGTAAACTGATAGGGACCCTTATGTAAAGGTGTACATATGGGAGTTGTTTTTCCGGTTCATGGAATGGGGACTATGCAAAATAGAATAGAGGCGGGTCATAATTCTTGATGTTCTCCTAAAACTATATGTAATCAGATAGAAACAAGTTGGAAAGTATTATGAACAACTATAGTATAACATTTGATACGTGTTTAATACTTTTTTAAATATAAAAGTAGTGAAATTTCCGACAATTACAAGTTTCTACATGTTTACAGAATCTTCGCTATTTCTAGTAAATTAAAAAGAAATTTAAGAATTTGTTTCTGGTAGGAAATAGTATTTGTTTCTTATCAAAATAAAAATTAATAAAACTAATGCTTAAATTTTTACCATTTCACGTGTACGAATTAATAACACGGCATACAAATCACCTCCGATTTTAGCATTCTTTAATTGAATATCGTTTTCATCGTAAAACGCTTGATGCTTTTTTAGACTCTTCATAAATAACCGGTATTGAGTTCTTAAGAAAGCTTTTCAACAACCTATACCAGATTTTTCACAGTCGCGACTTTTATAAGATCCTCACCGAAGGTTTGTATGTTTTGGTTAAAAAAAATCCATGAAGCTGATTTTCGACATTCCTCTAAAAAATAAAGTTTTTTATAATTTGCTGCTCCTATATATCTGAACTGTAAAATGGTTAGCTGGGTTCTTAGCTACATATTGTCGGGCATTTTCATAATAAAGAATAATATTCTTTTTATTATTAACTGTTGGACCAAGGTCTGTTACAATTCCAGTTGGCAACGATAGACTTCAGATGTAAATCATTGTTTACGAGGTTGATACTCAAAAAAAAAATAATAATAATACCACCAATGTCTTACCACAAACTGAGTATAATTGTCTTCGCATGGTCTTCTTTGGCAAGAACTTTTGTTGTGTATTCTTTGTAAGTCTTCTCGTTTGCTTGTCAGATTGTCGTATATGATCCATTTTTTTTTTCCTGTAACTAATCAATCGAAAAAAACACTTCGTACCGTCACATTAAACTTTATCTTCAATTTTAAACTCGGATGCCACAACTCAAACTTGGGTTTGCTCGCATCGTCAGTACTATTTGAACTTTTTATACCCGAGGTCTAACAGATTGGTCTAAAAAGTGTAGAAAGGCGACACGAACAGAATGAAAGTTTAGCCTTTCCTAAGTCTACAATATTAATGTAATTTAAAAATATCACATTCACAATTTCTGTATAAAAACTCATGGGACAATCCTTAAAATATGAAACAAAAAGCATAAATTAAAATCGTATTTATTATTAAAACCTTTACAGCTAGTATAAAACTTCATTAAATTAGTTGTTTAAATGGAACTGTAGGATTTGTTATCATAATAAATGGTTAATAAATTACATTTTAGTTGCTGAAATATTAAGGAAAACTTCGTAACAATTACATACTTATAATGATATAGTTAAAAGTACAACTGAATCGGAAACACAAAACAAATGTGAAATTATTTTACACAACGAACCCTATTGTTGATATGCTCGTAGGTATATCTATACAGTGGAAAATGGCTACTATAGAGAAAAGATTGCAATGATGATGTACATCTAAGTTAAATCGTTATATAAAAATGTGAGCATATTTCTGTATCACTTAACTGGATATTGTGTAAATGTATAAAAATAAATCTTTAAATTCGTTTCATCCTCCTCAATCCATTATTTTCTTCTTTTACTTTCATACAAAATTTTCTCTGTGAGGACACTAACTACTTGTTGTGTAAGTTTCTTTAATTTCCATTTTCATTTAAAGGCACTTTATTGCTTATAATTAGAATTTCGTTCATTTTAAACGAACTGTTTCGTTAAAAAATAATTTTAGGAGAAAAAAAAAACTTATAAGTAGATTTGTCTTTCATAGTACACATTAGGGCTTATGGTTTAAGTACCTTGTTCGACTGTTAGGGAATGTTGATACAACACAGTCTTAAGCAATGTTAAGTTGCTTTTTCTTTATTATACAATTTTTTAAATATCTGATACATAGGTTTTTACTTAGGTATGGGGAATTATGTATCCTTTTCTGTCGTAAATATTAATTCGTCAAACGTTTACTTGTTACCAAAATTCTTCATTTATTTGATTTAATTTTTATCATTGTAATTTAATTCTTTCAACATAAAATGTCATTTTTTAAAGCGATTAAGTGCACAGCATTGAATTAAATTGTTAAAAATATTAATAGTTAGTAATTTGACATATTTTAAAATTATCTTCGCAGTTTAAGGCAGATATTTATAATTGCTGGCTACATAAATTCGTATTGAAATGGAAATATTAAATTCAAAATGCAATGCAGTGCTTGTAATATTTAGTTACATTTGTATTTTTTAATAAGTGCGTGGAAAATGCGGCTAAAATTTAATTTTCGTAGGATGAAAATATTCCAAAATTTACTCTGGTTAGATTTCGAAAATTTCGATTCTCCTCAAAATGCAATTTTAGGAATCATACATGGAAAATACAAGTCCATAAAAGGCCATATTTGCAAAAGCGCAACAATAACGTAGTATTATGTAAATAATAATAAACCATGTAACATCATATAATTTATATATTTAGCTATGCAAAGGATGTTTCATTAATGGTTGCATAATTGGTGATCTGTCTTAGAAATGGGGATGCACTATAATCCAGAAAGACGAAATTCAAAAGTGAAAAAATAAATAAATATAGATTATACATTATTCTATTGTTATTTTAATTGAAAAGATGATTCTATTGGAGATTTGTAGGCTTTAGACATTTTGGGCCTTGGAGTTCCGAAATTTGGAACGATACGTTTAAAATGGTAGCAAAACACAAACATAAACGAAATCAATCGAAAACATTAGGTGTCTTCACCTTTATCTTTGTTTCGTTGTCACAAAATGTGATGCAGTAACGAAATCGGCTGTTTTTTATTTTTATTTTTTATACTTTTTTATGTTTATTATCATGTTGTCATGTTTAATTTAGGTAAATACATTCCCTTCGATTTTTTGAAGCCTATAAATCCATTTAATCTGCTTAAGACTTTTAATTTCATTTTCATAGATTTAATCAATTACATTTTTAGATTTCCGATTGTTTTTGGGGTTTGAAATTGGAACAATTCAAAGTAATTATCTTCAAGTAAAGTCGACTGTAAGTTAGAGAAGTTCTGAGGCAAAAGGGTATTATAAAAAATTCGATCTCTACGTTTGAATATACTATTCAGGACCCAGATAAAGTAATTCGATCCAATTGCATCGATAATCGAACTTATGGCGGAATCAGTGTAAAAATACGAATTGAAGTTTGAACTTATTCAGCCATAAGTTCGATAGTCGATACAATTGGATACAATTATATAATCTAGTCCCAACAATTCGACTTCAAACTGATTTGCGCAATTACCTGCCTTTTTCAAGAAAACCACTTGGAAAACTTTTTTTTTGCTTCTCGATTGAGAGAATTTTTGAAAAAAGCCAACTAAAGGATGTGTGATTGATTTACTTGAAGGCACTTGTGTCAAATGGTGGAAAACATTTTTTAATAAAACACTTGTTAAATTTATAAAAATTCTTTTGCTTTATTTACGCGACGCGTTTCGCCTTATCTATGAATTGTTAAGCAGTACGTAGCCTGATGATGCCCTGATAAGGCGAAACGCGTCGCATAAATAAACTTGAACTGGCATTAATTTTTAATTTTAATGACTGATATTAACATCCCAATCATATCATCATGTGCATCAGCATCTATTAACCCTCGTATGCAATTTATAATAAAATTATAAACAAGAATATCGACAAAATTAAGCACACTCAAGTTTTAGTATTATTTTGAAATGTTGATGTCAGTGAAAATGATTTGGAGGTAATTCAAGCAAACTACAGAAACAGTTGTGCCCAATAAGGAACTCGACATTCAAGCGAATGCTGATTTTTCAATGTTTAGTGATGTAATTTTGTCCATTTCATTCAGTTTTCAGTTCTCAGAACAAATTGGCACCCATTAAAAATAACAGCTGCAAAAAAAACTTACAAATAATTTAAAAATGTCTTAAATCATTTTGTTTCTCTACACCTTCTAACCAAAGTATTTAAGCGATGTTATTTTAGCCTGCGTTTTTAAATGCAAACGTACGAAACAAAAATCGATACGTTAACATTAAGTGGAAGCACTTGCATCACATATTGGCGCTGTTTGCAATTTCTTAAAATACAATAAGGTTTTCTATCATTGGAATCGGCAAGTATAACATATTTTCTTACTATAATTTTCCCACTGTTTCCTTAATAAATTCTTTTGTAGTTTGTAATTATAAAGAAAACGTTAACAAAACTGGTAAAGAGATCATTTGTGTAATTAAATAGAATAGAAAAGTATAGCAAACTTAAACACATTTCGTACCACTCTGTCTCTCACTCTAGACGAAATGTAAATAGAGCACCCAATAATTACAATCGTCGCTTCTGACGCCTTTCATTCCACTAACTTTGTTAAATTTAATGGTGGAAAATAAAATTGACTTTTATACCTGGCATTCGAAACACATCTAATGCTATTTCTTTAATTTTAAATCAAATAAAGGATAAAACTGCCTTAAATAAAATTTATCTAGTTATCACTGCAGCACACTAAAGTCTTGATTAATTTCTCTTTTTACATTCTTAGTATACACGAACCTCAATCTAAGGTGAAACCCAAGTTCTCTGGCTCATTTTAATAAGTTAAAGTCTTATAAATAGCATGAATAATTGGATGAAATTACTGTTATTTCTAATGAAAATATATCTAACTTAATTGTGGTGAGGACGGTTAATCTTAATTATCGTTTACATCGTTTCATTTTGATTACTTACACTAATTTTTAGTTTCATTAGTTTTGGTGTTTGTTTCGATTTTTTCGTTCTCTACTTAGCTTATATACAAATATTTAGTACTTTCAATCGATTAACTACACACATCCCCTCCCCAGGTATATCAACTAATATAAAAGAGAAAAAAAACAAACATTAACGAAACTTAAATGTTAACTATCATATTTTGCAGTTGCGTCAGGGTTGATCCTACGTGTTGATCGTCCGGTAGATTTCTTATTCGTAATAGCCAGTGTTGGCATTCTAGGCATTTTCTTTGTCGTTCTTCTCTTGAGATATCGACTCCTAGGCATTTAGCTGGAGACCATGGATCGATATTTTCTTGTATTATTGGCAAGAAATTTGAGAGTATTACTCTAAGAGTATCACATGCGCGGGTATAGTGACTGTAAATTGATAACAGAAAAAATATAAATTGAAGTATAAGGATTATAAAGGATGTTTCAACAAGATGCTTTATTTTAAATTGCGCACTATTTTCAATTTGTCAAAGTTGTAGCTGCAATTCTTTGACATTTGAGTAGTAAAAACTATACGATTAACAAATATGGAACGATATATGCTTGCACAATGCATAGAAATTGTAAAAATTCACTATAAAAATGATTAAAATTTTACGGAGACAGTTCGCAAAGTACATACTGCATTCGGTCGGAATGAAGCGTCGTATGGTCTGGCAATTGTAAACCTAATTGAAAAATATGAACGTCTCTGTCAAGTTGCGAATGTAAAGGACCCAATCCGTGCTCGCCCAGCCAGATTAATTGAAAAAATTGCTGCCGTAGCTGAAAGTTTTGCGATAGATCCGCGTATGTCAATTCGAAGACGTTCACAACAATTGGGCGTATCAATAGCCAGCCTACACCATATTTTGCATAAAGTTCTTGGTCTAAATAAAGGCTTATAAAGTTCAACCGACGCACGGATTAAAGCCAGCAGATCATGGACAACGCCGTGCGTTCGTTGATTGGGTTCTGGAAACCCTACAAGGTGACCCCAATATTCTAAAAAAATTATCTTGACATTAGGTTTATTTTCATCTCTCTGGCTACGTAAATAAACAAAATTATCGAGTCTGGGGCTCTGAAAATAATCGAACAACCTCTTCTTCAACAACGAGTGACATTTTCGTGTTTTTTTGGATTGTATTTTTTCGAAAATAAAGCTTGTCTGACCATTTAAGTGAATGATGCGCGTTATCTTGAGATGCTTACTGACTTCTTTTGGTCTAAAGTGGATGCTTTATTTTCAACTGGACGGCGCCAAATCTTCAGCACGATTGAAGCGATTGTAAGGAGAGCCGAGGTGACCATTTGGCATATTTTGCACTTTTGATTAAAACAAAAATATCATGAATTTTTCAAAAATGAATAAATGAAAAAATAATAATTTAGAGTGAAATATCTTGTTGAAACATCTTATAGAGCATGTATTTAGTATTTAGGGACACATGAGGAGTGTAGGTCAGTTAGAGGACCAGTAAATTATAGTATTTTTCAGATGCAGTTAGTTCTTATTAAGTACGTATTTAGGAATTTTCTCCTATGGCCGTTGACATTTTTGTCTAATTTAATGTAGTTTCTCTTCTCAAAACCTAATCACTTTTAAAGTAATGTACTTTTCAGCAAATTGAAGAAATTGTATATTCCCATTTTAAGCTATAGGCTATTGTACAGATGTCATAAAGAACGTTACTTTTGTTACACTTTTTGTAGAAAAACAAATAATTCGACTTACAATTTGTGCTGGCTTTGTAGAAGCTCATAAATTTCTGGAAGTAACAGTAAACACATATCTAAATTCCACGTCGACCTAGAATAATATAAAAATCCACACAGAAACACATAAAGGAATTCGTGGCTGACTATTTTACTTACGTTTTTTCTAATATAGCTCCTAATAAATCCACAAAGACCGTCCTGCCACTTATCTTAATCGCCTGCTTTAGAGCACCTACGATATCGTGTGACCTGTAGAATGATTAATTTTATTACAAATGATCGTATATCCGAAATATATTTGATAATACTTTGTGGAATTCCTAATTAGTTGCAATGTGGCATGCCTGTTGCTCAATTCCTGGTATACTTGTTCATGATAGGATGAAAGCATTTGAATTTCACTACTATCATCCGTTGTATGGCTTGGAGGTCTCTGGAAATTTTTTCAAACAATAAAGACATTTAACAATTTAGTTTCAAAACACTTACTTGCATAGAAATGGATACGGGATTTGAATTAGCTCTTAAATCGAATGAGGTTTTTGAACGAGTGGGTGGCTTTGTAACAATTTGTACCGTGATATTTCGACTTTTGTTGCTATTTTCTCTAGTTTGTTGTGGTGTGGAATTATCTTGTCTCCTAATTCTAGATGATGGTGTTATTTGTTTTTTGGTGAAACTATTTTCGTCCATTTTGTGCAAATCCATTGTGCTATATGAAGAAACATTTGAGAGTTTCCGTTGCAACCCAATTTTTCCAGGTGCCCCCATTGGGCTAGGTTTTCTTTGTACTTGTGACGACAATTTATGCTTTGCAACAGACTTTGGTGGTGGCATATCCATTTTAGGGGCATAGTCTGGCTGTTGAGCATTATTTACTGGGAAGTCTTCTAATTCTGCCTCTTCATAATTAGAAATTATTGGCGGATTACTATCGTTTGGATTATATCCTAAATCATTGTCAAAATTGTCTACAAATTTATTAAATCGATATATGTCTGGCTCCCCAGGCATTTTCAAAGAACTAGGTCCCTCAAAGTCATTCGTTCTTGTATAAGTTGGGGCTGATAATGATGAAAAATTATAATTACTTGTTTTTTTCGTTGAAATGTACTCCTCAAATGGGCCGCCATTAATCACAGCTAAAATAGAGGTTCATTACATTTGGCACATACAGTAGCAGCTAATTTACTTACGTGGCTGTTCTTCCATATCATCCACGAGCTCTATACTTAAATTAGGTGATATTTGACCATCAATAACAGGACTGTTTTCTTCATTTTCTTCTGGAAGTTTTTCTTGTTTGTTATTGCTACCAATTGATAGGCGAAGTTTTTGACTTCCTCGAGAGAAGCTCTTTCTTGTTGTGTGGTTGTGATTAAATGCTGGAGGTACGTTCGAAGGATTGTAAAATGGAATTACGCGATCAATGCTTAAAGCATGAATTGCCACATATTCCTGTTCATAAGATCCACAAATCTGCAAAAAAAAATAGTTACAATGCAAAAGCGTACAGAGAAACATATTCGCACAGTTTAAGAAGGATTCATGGAATTTTACTGTTCTGATAGGTCTTGTCTTGAGAACGAAGTGGTGAAGACGGCTCGATGCGCGGGTATCACGCCTAAGTATAGGAACTGGTCTACGAATCAAATCAGACCAGAGATTTAGTTGGAACAATGTCCAGTAAAGTAGCGATAAAAAAGCGTCAGACAAGCGAAATTACGTCGGTGCCACAGAGAATCGAATTTAGAGGTAACCAACGGGCTTAAATGTCTTATTAGGGCGACCAGACAGAGACTATAAGTGATTGGTTCGTAGATGGTTCCCTCATTGGAGATGAGGAATTAATGATAATTGCAATTGTCAACCGAATAGGAAACTGTAATTGCCTCATTATTATTTCGAGCGACGTAAGAGAGCGTTTAGTCAATGATACACGGCAATTCTTGAGCTGTGTGCATTATAGGTTTGTCCCCTGAGCTTAGGCAATACCTTAAAAAAATACTTGAGGGCGTATTTAGTTGATTTTGCAGAAGCAAAGAACTATTTGGGACAATCCACCGATTATTAATTTCCACGTGCTAAGACTTTTTTCTTTTTGCCGTGTGTCCACTAATTTCTTCCTCCTAATAAATAAAAATTTATGTATTTTTCCTTTAATTTGATTGACTCCACTTTCGTTTTTAATATCACTGTTAAAATACTGCAAGCTTAACGAATTTTGAGTTATACTTTTATTAAGTTTTTTCGACATGAAGTCACAATTTTTCCTTAGCTGGTACGGCTGAATCTCCTCAACGTCAGAAATGTTCTGCTGCATATATTCTGGTACTTTTGTACTTAATTTTATAGATGAATACCATCGCATTAAATGTAAGCCTTTGTTTGAAGCTCAACCATTGGAACTTCTCCAACATATGCTTAATGGGAGTCCTAATACCACATCTTAAAAAAGTTGATTCGCCGATTATAATAGTTTTATGACGTTATGGCTCACCGTTTTTGTGTGATAAGAGTATTTTGTATTTTATCATTAAGATTTAACAGTAGAAGTTTAGATTTGAATACAATTATAAGATGTTTTTGCTGAGAAAAAGGTCGAAAAGCTCTGCAGTACTGTTGTGTAAATTTTTATTATTATTTTAGATAATGTATGTTGTTTTGCGTTTGTTTTATTTTTAATTTCTCATATCAAAAATAAATGTTGAGTTTTTTTTTCATTTTTAAGGATAGGATGCCAATTTATGACTCAACTAATGAAGTAACGTCACTGCCTCACATACACATCACATACGTTATTGAACACAAGACCATCATCCGCAAACAGGATGATTTTGGAATTATTCAATACACTGTCGATATCACTTATGTAAGTTACGCTAATGTTGATTCTTGTGGCACTCCAAAGAATTTCTTACTTGTTTCGATAAAATTTCATTAATTTTTGTAAATTGCCTTCTCTCACTCAAGTAATAACGAACAAAACCTCTTATCTCTCATTCTAGTTTCAGATTTCCTTATAAAATATCTCTGTCAGTTGTCTCGAAGGTTCTTTTAAAATCCAAAATAAGCCAAACAAAAACAACAATCTTTACAAAATTCAAATTATTTCCTAGCTTTCCTTTTCTCAGATTGCTTACCATTTTCCTATTAACAATCTTCATGTCGCCCAATATACTCCATGTAGATTCTATGTGATCAAATTCTCTGTCCGGCTCCCAACCAATAACCGAAATTCCCTCAGCAGTTCCAACAAAAAGGCATTCACCGTTTTCACTGTAAATGGATAACGGAAAACCTGACCGAAACTGCTCTCTACAGAATTGGCTTCATTTACCTGAATGTGATACACTTGACTGTATGTCCGCTAAACGGACTCGTGTTATCTGTTTTCGAAATAAGTTGTTTACTTTCTAGATCGTATATATAAACACTCCCATCATTCCGACCAGCAGCTAACAGAAATTCGTAAGGGTGAAATTGCACACAAGTCACAGGAGATGCTCGCTCCGTGAATTGAATGATTTGTTTACTCTTCCGAATGTCCCAGATAATCACAGATCCTTCTGTACCGGCAGAGGCTATCCATAAACCATCTGGTGAAAACTTTACAGAATTAACGTTAGCAATATGTCCCCTATAAGTTTTGATGCATTTGTTGTGATTTCTAACATCCCACAATCTAAAAAAAATCACTCATTGCGTCTCGCATTTTTTCCAAGAGTATTTATGTCCGCCTACCGAACTGTGGTGTCATTACTACCGGAAACGACATACTCTCCAGATGGATTGAAATCCAGTGTTCGAACAGTTTTCATGTGTCCATTGAGTGTTGAGCAAATCGTTTGAGCATTGAGGTCCCACCTCCTGATGATTCCAATGTCATCTGCTGAGTAAACATAGTCGTCGTTGTATGCAAATTTAACACAATCAATCGTCCCATTGTGGCCGGTTAGTGACTACATATGTAAATGTTGATTAAAGCAAAAACATTTTTTTTGCATCTTCCAGATAATTACCATAAAACACTTTTCTTCTCCGATTGCCCATAGATTCACGTTCCTGTCACGTCCACCTGTTACTAAAACTCGTCCAGTTTCACCGAGGTCCAGACAAGTAACTTTCTCTGTGTGGGCTTTTATCTCATCTGGAAAAAAATTACAGATTAATAAATATCTGTGAATGTTTTAATTGGGGAATATCGCCAAACAAAACATTCCAAACGTCATTAATAATGCACATAACCTTGTGGCTGCATTGGGCTACCCAAGATTTTTTGATGAATTGGATATTACTCACGTATTTTTGCTGTTAACTTTCTCGCAAGTGCCATTACTTAGTAACTACTTTACAAATATCACAATAGTCCCGATCACTTTTCTCACGAAAACCAATTTTGTTGTCAAAATCATCTGACAGCTATCATCAGACTATATGCGTAATATTGCAACCTAACACCAGAGGGCAAAGTGTACTTTAGAGGATGTCGATAAAAGGGAACAATTTTACAATATATCATTTGAAACTTTTCTTCTGCTGATGTTATTGTCAAATATTAATACAGATTTTCTTTTTTCCTATTCGAAGTCACCAAAGAGTCGATTTAATTTACAAAATAGTTGGTAAACAGTAGCAGTCCATGGACGTTCGTGAGCCGCTATCGATATATTTTGCATTTTCTTCGCATATGGCATTACCAATCGAGACGAGCTGACAAACAGTTTTTGGTTTTGGCAGATTTTGTGTTACTTGTGCAAAGGATTTAAAAATTTAGATATGTCTGCAAGATATGATCGTGCTGTGACTATATTTTCTCCTGATGGTCATTTGTTACAGGTGGAATATGCTCAGGAGGCTGTGCGGAAAGGTTCTACTGCGGTAAGTTGCTCTCTGAGTCCTAACCTCAGAAATTTGTAATTTGGATTGTCACTCTTTGAAAGGATTTGAATTAAATAAAATTACTTAAATCGATTCAAATTGAAGGTCGGCGTAAGGGGTGAAGATGTAGTCGTCCTGGGGGTGGAGAAAAAATCGGTGGCTAAACTGCAGGAAGAGCGCACTGTCCGTAAAATTTGTCCTTTGGATAGTCATGTTGTCATGGCTTTTGCCGGACTAACTGCGGACGCTAGGATTCTCATTAATCGCGCTCAAGTTGAGTGCCAGAGCCACAAACTGAGTGTAGAGGACCCAGTCACCCTTGAATACATTACCAGGTTGGATTGCAATCATTTCCTTATTCTGTAACATAACTAGATATGATTTCTTTAGATTCATTGCAGGGCTCAAGCAAAAGTACACACAGAGCAATGGAAGGAGGCCTTTTGGAATTTCTTGTCTAATTGGAGGCTTTGATTACGATGGTTCTCCACATTTATATCAAACTGAACCCTCTGGTATTTATTATGAGTGGAAAGCGAACGCGACAGGTCGTTCCGCAAAAACTGTTCGAGAATTCCTAGAAAAGTACTACAAACCCGAAGAAGTTAAATCTGAGGAAGGTGCAGTGAAGCTGGCTATCAAGGCACTCCTAGAAGTAGCACAATCCGGACAAAAGAACTTGGAAATCGCTGTGATGAAAAGGAATAAACCTTTGCAAATGCTCGACACAGAAACGATTGAAAAGTACGTGGCGATTATTGAAAAGGAGAAGGAAGAAGAGGCAGAGAAGAAGAAACAAAAGAAGTAATGAATTTTTTAATTTTTATACACAGTTAATAACAATAAACCTTGATGTGGGGTTAAAATTAACTGGAACTGTTTTTTTTTCTTCAAAGCTTTTAAATTACGCAACACAATATTTTGTAGAAAAAAGGCAACAGGTAAGTATTGTGAAAAGAATAAATACAGGAAATAATCTACATGCGCTCAGTCGTATAACAAATTCATGCTTTCGCGATATTGGTTGAAAAAGTTCTTAAAATTCTCCGAACTATCGTCGACGCCGTTGGGCTTGTTACCATTCTCTGCCTTTTGATCATCCTCATCTTCTGTCTTCTCAGCCTTGATATGTTCTGCGGCGTCTTTAATTTCTTCACCGCTCTTTGGAGACGAGTGTCTGAATTTCAAATACTGATCCATGGAAATGTCTTCCTCTTTACTATTCACATCAATCTCTTCATCACAGTTGGAAAATATTGGTTCGAGGCTGGAAATAGTATTCAATCCAGAACTTGTGGCATTCTCGTGTCCGTCCCCTAGTCCAGGAACAACTTGCGAGCAAGTCTCCTCTAAAATGTTCAGAGTATATTCTTTATTTTCGTTAGAATCGAGACTGACCGAGTATTTTATCTGGAAATTGGAAGGACAGGAAGCGGAATCTTCGGAGGGAAGTCGAAGGGAATCAGATGAATCCATGTATGGCACACTTGTGGATGTGTTTGGTATTTCAGAGGTCTCCTCATTTTGGCTAGAGAAAGGACGTGATAATGAAGCAGAGTTATGATTGCAGGACTTTGAGAATAGTAGGAAATCAGTTACATACCTAACGTTATCACCCAAAGACTTCTCAACCGTATCATCACCTGCAAAATAATTTTATAGGGAGTTGGATTTAAGTCTTCTGCCACTTTACCATTTGCTTGTGCATAAATTGGCAAGTATTCATCAAAAAATTGCTTCACTTGCTCTGTGGTTGCATGGCCATAGAAACCCGCGTATTCCGGATTTTCTTCGAATCTTGAAATGCTCTCGTAAGGATTCTCGAAGGCTTCCGCTGGCAGTTCAATTACAGAAACTGAACTAGAGGGTGATTTCTGTTCACATTCCGATAATTTCTTGTGCAAAATATAATTCTCGGCCTGGACTTGTAGTATAATTCTTAGATTTAATCGGGCCTTCTCCACGTTCGACAAAGCTTTTATAATACTACAACAGGGATCATGCTGCCGGTTTGGATGCTTTATAAGTTTCTGTTGAATCTCCGATAGATTTACGGGCTGCTTCCTGCATCCTGGACGTTTTAATACCTTGGGAAGCAAATCAGTTCTGCCTTGCTGGAAGTTCTCATGTTTGTATTCGTGGCAAACATCTGAACCTTTCGCCGCCCCTTCATTGACTTGTCCTGATGCATGTTTCTGAAAACCATGTGAAACTAATTCACGAATAAATGTAGCACGGCTTTTTGTTTTGAATATTGAGCCAGTGGAACAGAGGTAATCGTCGAGGGCAACGAAATTTATTAGCACGCCCGATCCATCAGTGCTCCATTTAAAAACTCTGTTCGGAGTATTCGTTAGCAACCACAATTTCGTTGGGAATTTCATGTTTTGGATTTCTTGTTTTGTAAAAGGTGAAATATCTCCGGATTCTCCCATTCTGTTGACCTGCACAGCTCTGGTCTTTATTCAAATTTTTACAAACTGTGGAAAGGATATGTCATGCCGTGAACATCGTGAACATCCGGTGTTAGTTGGTCTTGCCAGCATTAATATTTTTGTCGAATTGGCTTTTGTGTAGAGAAATTTTCCGCTTGTTCTTCTCATCTTTGTTTATGTGGATTCATTTGAAGCTTGTTGAAAATGATAGCGCCTAAATTTATGCTATTTTAGTTCTAACTGCAATTTGTGTAGCGATTCTTTTACAAAATCGAACCCCTAACCCCTACCTCTTTTTCAAAATTTTAGTAATGTTTGACAATGAATCATGAAAAGATGCATAGTTCAACAACGTATTGGAATCATTCAGCGATATTAGCAAAATTCGCGTTCTATAATTTGTACGTAACGCGCGTTATGTGAAAATTTTGTTGTGCATGATCATCTAAAAACGATTGTTTTATATCCAACACTTGTGCGTCGTGGTAAAACCCGAAAAACGAGAATCTAAGATAATATAGTATAAGATCCACTTAAAACAAGAATTCAAACCGTAGAGCAGTTCATATTTTTTGTTGAACGGTTTTATCAACAAATAAAATTGCGCTCTGTTGGTGGAAGGCAATTCACAAAAGATCTTGGAGCGCCCATTGTATCAGAAAAGTCTGATGCGGATTGTGGGCTGGAGGCGTCATCGGGCCTTTCGTTTTTGAGACCATTGAGGGCCAAACATTAACCGTCAATAGCCCGCCTTCTTGTAATGGGCCACCTTTACGTGGGTGAGTACGAATGTATACATATTCGTCAGGTGTCGTCAAGCTTAGAAGGGAAGAATTTTTCACTGTTGATTTTTGAAAACTAAGTTCCATCAACTGTTTTTCTTCTCCATTTTTTTAACTCATTGAAGTCTGTTCTAACTAGCAATGCAGAAGAGAACAGATGTTGTTTAAGATGTTCGAAAAGGTTATGGCATCTTCTGTCCATACAGATGATTTTACGTTTTTCATAGTGTTAGTAAAAGGGGCTGATAGGGCAGCGAAATTTGGGATGAATCGCCGAGGCCGGACGTGGTATTTTCGGGACAGGTAAATAAACAATGGTAGATACCTTTTCAGGATCTAGATCTATACGTATTCCGATGGCATCGATAATGTGAACTACATAACTTGTCTCTTTCTCTTCTTTTCAACATTGGTAGTGGATTCAGCCCTCCTCCGGCACTCAGCCACCTGTGCGGACAACCGAAATTCGAAATTCTCTGTTAGCATCAACAAGTTGTCGAGATACATTAGCACATTTTCTTTCATATCGTACGGAATTATCCTGTTATTTAAGCTGCACATCGTCTGAGGAGCGCTGCGTGGTCCGCAGCGTGCATAGAGTGGGCATGGATCGTGAAAACAGTTTTTTCCCTAGATTCTCGGTCCATTCCGATTATTCAGAATCAGAAGATATCCTTAAGACACAGGCTAGTTATAAATTTTGCCGGTGGAAGGCGACTGAGGATACAATGAGTATGCGGCAATGGATATGCATCCTTTTTCGTTAGCGCATTCAAATTCCACACGTCGAAACACATCATGACTTTGCCTAACTTCTTCACTAGAATGACGCGAGAATTCCACGGGCTGTGGCTCTCTTCTATTACTCCAAGTGCCAACATTTACTGGAGTTCAGCATCCATGAGCTTCTGCACAGATAGGGACACTGGGACAAAGTCGCAGTTTAATTAGAGTACCTTTCCCGACATCTATTTTCCGGCGCGCCTTTCCCAGGTCTAAGGTGGTGGGATGGGCGATGGGCACAGGGCCTACATTTGTTCTAAATGTTGATGTTCAGTTGGGGACAGGATGTGTTGCCTTCTGTCTATCAGTTCTGCATTTGATGCGAATAAAGTGCATACAGCGCCGATTACATCGATATTGGGTTAAGTTTGGAACGAGGTAAAATCCTGTTGATTTCTTCTTCTTTTCTGGGCTTAGCTTGATTGGCCATTTCGACCGCTGAACGATATTTCACTCATTTGGAGTTATGGGTTAATAGCAAATGTTCTGATCCCCTTCTCAGTATGCTGACACTTGCATAAAAATAAATCTTGGATGCGGGACTCTTACAAGTTTTTCAACAATTCTCACAATAGAAACTAAACTAAAGAGAAATTGTGTGCTTGGTGACAAAACTACATTTTTTAAATTTTAATAGTATTTAAAAAAAAAAGAATTTCAAAAAGTTTTTAAATATATAATAAACAATAATACATAATGTGTAGGGACATGTAAATAGTGATGCCAAAAGTAATAAAGAACATTATTGCTCGTGTAGGCTGTGGTACTGGTCGAAAAGCGTAGACCAATGTGTGTATAATCCGTGCAATTGCGGCTACTCTGAATAAATTTACTGCAACTGTCGCATTTGGCTCTGTGCAGACATAGAGTAATGCGATGGTAAAGTAGGGTAGTATATTTTCCATGTCATTTCGGTGAGCTCTAAAATTACAAGAGTAATATCGTTAAAAAACTTAACAAAAGTAAATGTTTGTTCGTTCTTGAACTATTTCTAAATCTTAAAGTTATCTGTGGACTTTTTTTTGCAAAAGGTCATAGCAATTTTAATTTTCGTAATTCACTCATATCACGTTACTTTTAAAATGATCAAACCGAAATATCAATTGCCAACATTATTTCACAGTAAAATGAACTAGTTCATTGTGAAATTGAACTAGTTCAAAAGTGTCAAATGTGATATTATGAGTTAGTTCAATTGCTTTAGTCTGTCTAGGTCTAGGGTATTAAATATTATTTACATAACTTCATAACATAACTGATAAATGTTAGATAGATTGAATTTAAAGATTTTATTTATATGATACCTGACAAAATGGTGTCAGTATTTAAATTTTACATTTACCTTCTCACTCTCTCCACATTGGGATCATCAAATTGTACTTCCACATTTTTAAACATTATATCTTCTGGATTTGGGAAAATCTGAAATATTTAAAGAAAATTGGAACTGTTTACTACTAATAAAATTTACTATACAACACTAAGACAACAAGTAATGTTGATACATGGCGCTTTTTGGAACACGTTTATTATTCTAAATGCTTTAACTTACCTTTTTTATTATACTCTTAGGTAAAAGCGCATAAATCTGTAAAACAAACGAAATTGTTTTCTAGTTCTATCGAAATTGATGGCCAATCGTTATTATGTATTTAAAATTTATAAATTTGTAGAGGGCTCACTTCAGAAGTTTTCTCAATGTTTGTCGACATTACTTTAAGAAAATTTCGAACGAACTTTTGAACCTTTTTAGGGAAAGAAAATGCAAAAAGGGGCGGCTAAGGAGAAATTTTAGCTTTCATATAATTTGTATTCCAAAACTGGTCACTTGTAGACTAAACACGTTCGACCAAAAAGACCATGCATTTATCTGTGATTAAATTTATATTTTTCTACGCCCGACCTCTCAGATATAAATAAATTTAGTTTGAACAATTTTATAAAATCTTGTATAGATTCAGTGGGAAGATCTCAAATTTTATTTTATTACTTTTTAAAAAAAGAATTTCATTTGATGTCGATGTCCTAATTAAAAAAAACCCGTTTTAATTTAAACGCCAGTAAAGTTTCCTAATCGTAGAGATATGCATCGGCAATCGAGTCACAAAGTGATCTAACGAGTCTTAAGAGTTATTATATATAATTTGTATGGCCAAGGAGCCGCTTTATGTTTTGGAAAAGCTTGTTATTTTCAGAATGAATTATCGTACATCTTCAATGGCAGGTAATGAAAGTTTATTTTCTAGTCGTTTTTTTTAATTTTTATACTCCTAATTCTTCACTAGAGTGGATACTGGTTTGACCCAATGGGTTATTGTCGGCTGGTTTGAATTTTTCAGCATCGAATTTGTTGAAGAGTCCTTACCTTACGTTTCACTTGGTAAAGTTTTATTTCCCGTGCCCAATAGTAAGAGAAACTAACAAACTTCTATTCTTTTTCAGACTCCCGGCAGGTTCGTCAGATTTTCCCACAGCTTTTGGTGTTCTTTTATGATCCATTTCTTGATCGCGTCCTTCACCATGGTAGAATATGATTCTGGGTCTTGAAATTTCACGGCCGCCCCTGTTTCGTTAAGGTGTCGACTTTTTCATTTCCTTCAATCCCTATGTGTCCCCTAACCCATTAACGTGTTCGTTTCCATTTTTTTTTACAAAAAGTTCCAGCGGTGTCAGCTTGGGTCTGATGCGAAAATCGCCTGTAATCCCTATGCACGTCACGTTTTGTACTATATCGAGCAGCGCCTTACGGTTCCCTGACATGTCTTAGTCCGCTTTAGTCTATGCATTCCTCTACATTGATGCATCACCACCTTCGCTTTCCTGATCTTTTGCTTTCTAGTTCAGTCTCGAATACAAGTATTTGGTCTCCCTAGAAATGTTGATCTTAGATCGAAAGAGCCTAAGTGATTCAAATTCCAAATCCTTTGCCCTTCTACTGAAAATTATCGTTTCTATTTTCTTCGCATGGATTTGCTCGCGTTGATAGTGAAACCCTTTTCCTTACACCACACTTTAGTAGGGGAGGATTTTTCATTATATCAGCGGTGGTGGACATGAACTTGAACTCACCACCCGTGCCGCATAGCAAATTACGTGAACGCTAGTTCTTTCAAGTTTAGAGTAAATAAAGGGTCAATTGTGACATTCCACAGAAAAGAGGATGACATCGCTCCCTGTGGAGTGGACAACCTGTTGTGACCCCTGACTACTCTGTTTCTCAACATGTTGGGTATTTCACCACCATCGGGCTAACCTCACGTGTTTCAATTTCTTACACTAAATTTTGTCAAAGATGCCTTTGATGTCGACCAAAGTGGCCAAAGCCATTCTTCCTGTATTCAGTCCCAATTTGACAAGTTTATATTTAGAGGATACTCCCTCAGTGCTTTTCATATATTACTGTCAAACGGCTTTAGACCACAGGAGCAGAAAATATTGGATAAATTTAAGAGCGGCTTTCAAAACATAAGATGAGATCTTTATAGTACGTAAAATCATGGAGAAATGCCGGGAGTATAACAGTTCATTCTACCGTTTTTTTGTGGAATTTCTAGCGTTTGGGGAATGAGAGGCTGCTCACTAGTAGTCAGGATGGTCGTGCAGGACAGAGCTCAGACTCAAGCGAATCTCATGCTCTAGGCTGAACCAGTCCGGGAGACCTCTCGGGAAGTGTGTCTCCTTTCCGGCTCTACGATCAGCCCTAATGATAGGCAGTCGCAATTCGGAAGGGGCTCTCAATCTTCAGAGGATTTCCCATGGACCTCATGGTGAGGTGAGAGCTGCTCTCAGAGGATCCTGGACTAACTCAGCCTTTCCTTAAAGAGTAATACTGATGATGTTGATAGGCAAACCTTGTGGTCAAACCTTTGTTACGCTACTGTTAAGCAATTCATTACCATATTCCAGATTGAAAGTAATAGTCTTTTATAGGGTGATGCGTTATTGGTATTATTATATAATTTAGCCTTGGAATATGTCTTGCCGAGGTATATAGGGTGGCCATCATCAGTATATAACAAACCAAGCAAATACTTGGATATGAAAATGGCTTGAAATTGAGGAACATTGAGATAGTAGAAAAGTTTTATGATTTTGCTCGTACGAAGGGAACAAAAAAAAAACGATTACCTAAGTAATGAGCAAAGGATCAATTATCTAATACTCGTCTTCAACACATGTGGCTGACAAGAACTTGGTTGTTGACTATTGAAATTTCGAATGCGTGGATTCCTTCAAGCATCCTGGGACACACCTTGACTCCATGAATAAGATCTTTTTGGAGATGTAGGCTCGTATGACTTAGAGGATCAAGATATTTGCTTTGTTTAGGTTGCTGTGGAGATCTCGCGTATTATGGCTGTTCAACCTTTTGGGTTTCTTGGGCAACATTGAAAGAAGAGAAATTGTCTTGGACCGCGGATATAAAATATCCAACGTTTCAGTTGAGCATCGCGTAATCGAATCATGAAATAAATATAAATGTTGGTGGTGTCTTTAAACCGAGGGTCCTGCCTTTTATTTGTAGCGATGTATAGGATACTAATGGGAAGAAAACACAATGAACTTTATTAAATCTACAAGGCTGAGATGGCTCCCTGTGTGGTATTCTGAATGAATATTGTACAGAGGGCAATAGTAGTTCGTGAGGGAGTCTCGAATTTTTCAAGAAGTGCAGAAGATTATAGTCCCAATAGAGGACTGCAGGATTCTGATTGGCCGGAAAAAAACCAGGGATCACAACCGTACCGAGGAGTGAAATAATTACGGAGATTAAATCCTTTCTAGTTTTCAGTTAAGATAGTCCTAAATTGGGATATAATATTGCAATCAGAACGACTACTGTTTTTTATTACTATTTATTATTGATTATTATTTTCAATAAATTTTATATGTTACTACGATAAAGTAGAAATTAAATATTATCTTATAGTCTTCGTTATTATATTTTTCACATCACTGCAGTTCAACATTTTCGTATTGTGGTTTGCCTTGAAGAAAAAAAAAACTGGCTAAAAATAACTTTTTTGGACTTTGAATTAATAAGTTTACGTCTGACTCCAAAACTCATGAGGAATTGTTAAATAAAATAATATTACCGAAAATGAATATTGCACAAAAAAAAATTGTAAAAGTTTTCTGTCGGGTGATTATCCAGTAAAGAGCATAATGCTGTGATAGAGTAAATTACTGTCGCAAGAACACTTTCGGAGCAAGGTCTGTCACTGTTAATGTTCATATCAAAAGTACTTAAATTTGTGTACAGAAAATTTCATTTAAATGTAGGTACAAAGTTTGAAGAAGTGAATTTTTTGATATCTACGCAAATGAAACTTTAGAGAATTTCAATAACCTGTTTGTCTTATAAAAAGATATATACCCGGAATGTTGAGATACGCGGTACTTAAGTTTTTGCAACTTTCTATATTTCGCAATCTACGTTTGTACTAAAAAGTCTCATAGCAACATCTTCGAGAGTATGAACCTGCTAACAGATGAGATGGAAAAACATGAGAATTTGAAAAAATAAAATAGAAGAGTTTCTTTGATGCATAACGTAGAATTATTTTACAAAAACCTTGTAACATTTTTCATGTTTTTACAGCGAACAAGTATAAAGTTCAAAATATCTTTGCAGCACATTTACCTTGTATCTGAACCGATTGAGGGCTGTTAACAGCGACATTAACAACATTTTAATTGCCAAAACACCCGACCAAAACACATAGGTACAGAAAACAGGATTCTTAAGTGACAACAAATCAATTTGTGACTCCATTATAAGTAGTTACTATTCCCGCGCACTTTACTAGATTTGATAAGAACAATTCACGAGGCTCTGTCCACTCCGAGAGTTAAAACACTTCTACTGGAATATGAACGCAGCATGTTATGGATGCACTGGTTCCCACTATGCAAGGTAAACACATTGAATTTTTTGCCAACCTCTTGGTTTCTTGTTACTCGTCACCAAGTTTACTTTAGTGAATTTAAATATTAATGAAAGTGGAATGGACAAAACTCTCTGGCAAGCGGCGCGTTTAAAACTGTTGTACAATAATCAATACTTGGCTAAGTTCAAGGTGTATTCCACTTCCTATCATATGCTGATGATATACTTGAATCTTAAGTTCCAGCGGTGAATTTTTAATACTTTCCCTTACGACGAGTCTCCTTGTTAAGGTAACGTGAATTGCAATAAGCGTAAGTAACGCTACTCTCAACGAATTGTGTTGAGGTGAGGGGGAAGTTTTATTGGAAATTCAGAACACCATTGTAGCTTTTATAAGCATAATTTTGTTGCTCAAAAATGTGGCAAAGAATATAAAAGACGAGAATTTTTAATACTTTCCCTTACGACGAGTCTCCTTGTTAAGGTAACGTGAATTGCAATAAGCGTAAGTAACGCTACTCTCGACGAATTGTGTTGAGGTGAGGGGGAAGTTTTATCGCAAATTCAAAACACCAGTGTAGCTTTTATAAGCATAATTTTGTTGCTCAAAAATGTGGCAAAGAATATAAAAAACGAGAATCGCATTAAAGTGCAAACTATAAAATATAGATAAACAAAAAAGTGCATTCCATTGATTACTAATGATGTTTTTACTATAATTACTCTCTTCCGTCCATTGATTTTGAACCTGAGGCATGAATGGGGCTACAAGTAGAAATTTAAAAAGCCATGGAGTCTTTAAACATCGCATCAATCGACCTGATTAGAATTGTAGTTTTGATTATGATGGGGATGAATGTACGCTAGTAATTTTTAATACTTTTCACTTCGATTGCAGCTTTTATATTTTTATTTTTCAGTTTAGAATCAGCATAAATTTTATGAAATCGTTAATGTATCACATGAAAATTTACCCAAACGAATTTGAAAACATTTTACAAGACCTCTGATGAATATAAAAAATAAAATAACAAAATGCTAAGAATAATCAGAGGGAAAATATTTTTTTTAAATGAAGTCGCCTAATGATATGCAATTAATTTAATCTTAGGATCGACTACAGTATAGTTCATAAGCAAGTAAAATATTCGAAATCACTAACTTATACCATATGGCCTGAGTACGCAACTCAAATTGTATTAAAACAGATTAGGATTACTTTTATGTTGCTCCCTTTTTTTATGATTTTCCACTGCACTCTAAATTCGATTTTGCTTGTAAAAGACTGAGCAATGAAAAGTGATGGAACTATATTCTATCTCGCATTCGCATTTTTTGCCTGAGATAAATCGTTTTACTTGGAATAGCAAACTGTTCGGTGCATTAATTGAAGTTCAGTGGCCCCAAAAAATTGAAGTTAAAAGGGAAATTTTCTCGTTAATATTAGCTACGCGATTTTTTTTAGGTATAGGACTAAGAACTGAAATTGCAATACAACGCAACTTATGGTTATTCGAGATTTTATAGCTAATTTTAAGTGATGTACTACACTTTTTATCATCACTGGCTTAATTGAATCCTCGAAGACTTCTAACCACCCCAACCACTTCGCCCTTCCAGAGATTGCCATTTTGATCTTTCTCCTGCAAATCAGGAACTTAATCATTAAGTTTTAGCTTATATGCGTTCTGTGATTTGTTTTTATCTTTAAATCTTCTTTGATTATTTCCTTTTTCAACTTATTTTTTTGTATTTTTTTAAATTTAAGAACAATTCTTTCAATTTTTTTAAAATATAGCTATTAAATAGTCGTCTGGGAGGCTTGGGTCGAAAGAATATAACGCGAGTACCCTGTTTGAAAGGGTATGTTTATGGAGTATGATTATTAAACGTACAAAAGAATTAACAATAAAATTTATCTAAATAGAAAACAAAATACTTCTTTTAATTTCGTCCCGGTCTTTTGACGCGGCTGTACATGCGTGGTCGCCTAATGGCGTGTTGTTAAAAATGTCTTCTTAAAAACAAATCTTCTTTTTGATTGTTTGTTAAGGAAAGAAGTTAACAAAGTCTGTCGTCTATCGATACTCGACAATAGCACTTCTTATCTTTATATCAATTATTACTTTTTATATTTTTATTAAATTTATACATTATATACTTTAATTATTTTCTTATATTTAACATACTATGTTTAAACTATTAATTACAATAAAGGATTTAAGGCAAAACCTTTTTTGCTTAAATTAATGCCTTTTGTTTTTTAAAGTTTTTATTGTATTTATAGATGTTATTGATATAATGATTTCTATTCCAGTAAAATTTAAAGCGTTTCTGTGCCCTTGCTAAAAATACACACTGGACACTAAAATTATTTAATTATCTTTTTATTTTTTTTACTTAAATCTTAAAAACGTAAAATGCTTCTTAATAATATTTTTAAGTTGATACGTAGCCTAATTTGCTACCGAGCCGTCATAAATGAGGGTTTCCGAGCTTTCTGGAATATATGGAATTTTCCCCAAAAACCGCTTTTGGCGTCTTGGAGTTATTCATTCGAATTGTGTAGCTCAGGGATTCAAAACAACTATTATTTATTTGTTTTACAAATAACAAATCACAGGAAATTTGTTTAACCCACTATTTTGGTGATCACCGATAATTTGACTTTGGATACCGTACCTGGTGCAGTTCTGCTTGTAATTCGTTTTGTCATTTAATAATAATAATAATAATATGAGTACATTCGTCAAGCTTTTAAGCTCTCTCTTGCTAAATATATTTTTACACATATTTGTCTCACGAAAGCTTTTCTACTAATTGTGGCAGTAAATGGATTAAAAGTTTTATGAACTTTGGGTTTACTCTCTATCTCTCTCTCTCTTCAGCGAGATGTGTTATAAAGTCAAGGCTGTTAATATTTTAGAATCCGTTGCTTTATTGATTCACAGCTATGGTTCTCTCGGAAATGTGATTACCATTTGATAATTTCGAAGTTGGAATTGAATATAAATTTGAATCCGGGCTCAATGCAGAGAGTTAAGATTGCTGAACTTAAGATTCCTGCTATATAATTGGCTATGAGTAAATTCATTCTGAAATATTTCGTAATTAATGTTATTATTAATTTTTATCACCGTTGTGGAGTATAGCCAGACTGAATCAAATAATGTAGCTACATACAAATGTATTAATGAGCGCGTGTTGTCCACCTTTCAAATTGCTTTAGAATTCTCAATTTTTTTTATACACTTTCTATCAGAATATTTCAAGTCTCACTTGGCATTTGAATAAAAGCTAGTCACGATAGATAACTCCTCATTTCTTAAGTAAACACCACTTAAGGTAGGACAAAGTCCTTACAGAACGTAAATATTAAACGGTGTGTAAATTCTGAATAATGTATTTAATTTGCTGATACGTGACAGGTGTACAGAATTTTTGTATATTCCTGTGATTTATTTGACAACGAATTTATGACAAAATCTTCCTCAACGATAACGCAGAGAATACTTAAAGAAATGAGCGT
>QYTT01090633.1:0-26432 GCA_006980735.1 Dasypogon diadema
ATGATTACAGCCTATCATTACTAGTCTGATCCATATGAGTAAATTCAAGGGTTATTTAAATTGGGGATTGAATGTGGGGTTGCTACTGTAAAAAACTTCAATTTACAACAACCATAACCTGTTTATGTAAATGCCAGTCAATTTTCATAAGTTTACAACGGCCTAAACAATAATCAATTAATTTTCCTAACGAAGAGTGGAAAACGTAGAAAATTCCAGTCAATCGTTTATGCATTTATAGAGCCGTCATAAATCTCTTCAAAGTTCAGAGTCTCAGTTCATCTTGTGCCAGACAATTTCTCACCTTTTCCGTGCACACCTCACCTGTGCCTCTACCTCTTGACCTTCTTCAAGCAGTCTGTGGTGGTGCTGCTGCAGTCTAACCTGCTGTAGGTTTCAGATTCAGACACTACATCTTGCCTGAAACACTTTATTTTCCTCGCGAAAAATAATCTCACCCGTCGTAGATTTGATACTATTGCAGATGCTGCTTAGCAGCGATTTTATTACTTTGTGAATCTTTTAGAGAAAAATTTATGAATATCTAGTTAAGAAGTGATTTGTTGTCCTGAATACTAGAGAACCTGTGCAGTGCTACTTGTTGGAAGCTGACTACATTAAATCTCCTCGAGAATCGTACACTATCTCCATCATTAGGCCATATTTCTCGTTTATGAGCTCCAATAAAAATATGACGACATTACGGAAATTTAATTGCGCTTCTTAATTATTTAGTAATGAATAAGTAATTTATTAACACTGTGTAGAGTGAAAACGGTAAGTTTTATAAGAGTTTCAGGGTTTTATTTAAAAAAATCTCTGAATGTTTTGACGCGCTACTCAAGAATTTTTTTCCAGAGCTTTTTGTATCAATGAATCACGATGTGACTCACAAAAGTACTCTCTAAGGTGGAAAAGTTTAAAATTTTTTTCATAACTTGTCTAATTAATCTAACGCCTTAGTATGCCTCCTAGGAGAAGGATGAGAGATCCGCGACTTTGTCCACGTGGACCTGTAATGAACAACCTAGTTTGGTCTTGGTTCTTGATTATGAAGTGCAATCTGAAAAATATGGAATAAAATGGAGGAAAAGAGCGAAAGGAATCACTTTTTGTAACTATGAATGTAATGAAAAATGAATGAAATTAATTTTTACTGTAGAGATTCTTTATAAACTATGTTTACAGTTTTATTACATTCGCAATAGACATCCAGACTTTTCTGGAGCTAATTCGCGAGGAGGTCTTATGAAGGTGTTCGTTTTCAAAAATTGGAGAATGATAATATTCTACAAACGGCCTCGGATGTGATAATATATCTGCTCGTTTCATATGCAGATCTTCGTGACGTGTCGCTGCGATTAATACTGATTTTATATCGCATAATCGATTATTAATCTAATTAATTTAATTTTAATATTTAAATAGGGTTCTACATAAGAGGGAAAGAGACCGTTAACAAGAAAAAGATAGATATATTTTCTGATGAAAGTCATAGCGGATTACGTTCCAATGTAAAAATGTAATGCCATATGAGCAATTCGAAAACTTCTTTTCATTGTTAAACTAATTCAATTTTTGCTAGATTTCAAACATGGAATTGGAAGAGGAATATGCAAGCAGTTAGAAAATTTACTCGCTTTATAAATTTAAAATGGCGAAATTGTAGTGAAAAACTGGTCTTATACAGAATTTCACATATCGAACACCAAAAAATTGTTAAAAGGAAATTCATTTTGAAGCACCCTGTAGTGGAAAACCAGGACTCGTCGTCTATAAAAGGCCACTGCACGCCATCTTCGCTCTCTCAATTTTTCGTTGAATTTTAGATTTTAGACATAGGAATTCAGGAGTTTTGCACAACCGCATTTGTTTGGTGAACTTTTTTACAGAAAAATACAGTAGAAATTGGGTTGGATTACTCGAAAGAGGAAATTCTTCGCTGTTCCCTACTTTGCAAGAACACGCCGAAAAGTTTTTCTTTTTATTATACACTAGGAGACCCCTGTGAAATTGCACAAATTGAATACACCCAGAAAAATTACTTGGTTAAAGCGTAACTATTTCGATAATTATTTGACGAAATCAGGCTCTCAATTAGAAAGTTTAAAATGGTTATTGAAATGGTTATAAAATAGTTGTTCTTAGAAGTTTCGCAAGAATTTCGAACTACAATAAATAGTCATTTTTCACTATATAAAATGGTAAAATTCAAGTAACTATTTCAATAATTAATCCTGTGTATAAAAGGAATATTTGTTGGTAATTTCGTCTAAAAATGACCAGGGAAATAGTTGAAATGCTGATATAATGTTGTGGCAACACTTTTCGCCACATATGAAAAACCTTTTTTTCATTTAGCTTATAATTCGTAATAGAAATTTTTTTACAGTATATAAATACTTGCGATATTCTCAATAAATTTAGTTCTGACTCGACCCAAAATTCGACAAACTAAAAGCCACATTCTGTGACTTGGAAGTTTCCAAAAAGTGATAAATTTGGGCACAAGGATTTCCTTATAATTTCTTGCCTCCCTTTTGTTTGATTTTTTATAACTTCATGTTCTTCGGTTTAGTAAAATTGATGCTCCTTTGACAGTATTGAATTACAGCTAAATTTCTAAAAGAAATACTTCAAAGCGTTAATATATCCTGTAACCAGAAAATGCTGGGAAAATCCAGCCCAGTAAAATTAACTATTTTTTAGTCCCTTCAGTTTACAATCAGATGGGTAAAACTGACTATATAGCGGTTATAAGCAACCATTTTATGTTCCGGGCTTTTTACTAGGTGGTCACAAGTAAACATGTTTTAGTCAAAATTAACTATTTTGTAGTCCCTTCAAATAGTTAGAAGTAACTACTTTTTGTAGTTAAAATCAACTAATATAATGTTGTTCCCAGTTTCACACATGAAAATGGTTAAAAAATAGTCATTATTTAACCATTTTTTCTCTGGGTGTTGCTTCATGATTCAATATTAAAATGCACACTTCAATAACTTTATTTATATTTTTATATTAAAATTAAATTTGGTACATATCTATCTATTAATACTGTTTTCTTTGGTATGGTACTGGACAGGTAAAGCAAATATAAATGCCTAGTTTTGTTACACTTTTTTGTGAGGAGTATACTCTGTACACATTTTTGTGATCTTTGAAGTATAATCCACTCTCACTACTTCATTATTAACCAGGTTAACACGTTCTCCAACCTATTCTCTAACCTGCCCTTCTAATTAGCTCCAAAAATGTAAACTATGGAGTTCACAATTTATAGATAGTAAAAAAATTTAAGCCCCCAAACTTGAGACACTCTTAATAGAAAGGAAAGATGTAGGACGAAGGGATGTTGAAAAGTTCAATTCAAATGCAAAAAAAAATTGATATCTCCCGAACTAAATAAAATATCAGTATGTGTGTGGTCTCAAATGAAAGAAGGAGATGACCTCTATATGATACTGCAATAAAATGCAGAAGTTACATGGCGAAGGGGTCTTCAAAAATTCTCTTATTCAGTTTAAAGGGTCTAAGGAACTAGACAAGATATCGAGATGAATTTGGCTTCAAATGAAAGGGAGATGCATTCTCTATGCGAAGAAAAACAAAGACCGCGTAAAAGCAAGTAAATCGCGTAAAAAAGACTGCGTAAAAAGACATCCAGCTATAAATATTAAAGAGGAGGGGTCATTGGAATTAAACCATAAAGAGAAGGTGATCCAAGTCACCTTTGCTTCCTTTTCAAAATCTAAAATAGGCAATCTCAAGAAGGATGAAGAAATGTCTTCTACTAATCACAAAATGGGTAGATATCCCTCTAAAATTTTTTCAAGTGGCTCCGAATCTTGAAGCATTATACTTCTGAGGTATGGAGACATATCCTTATTATAGTCCATCAGCTTTGATAATATGAAAAAAAAAAAATAAAAACCAACACCAATTCCAAAATTCTTTTTTTCCTTATCATTATGCGGGTCGCTACTCCCACTTTATAATTTCTCTCCTTTCCATTCCCTAGATTTGGCACTGAGCGCTATGTTATTTTTTGTGTTCCGTCCTGACTCAAACTGTTGTCCTGCTCAACACTATCATCCATCTTTTTCTCTTTATATTAAAATACAAAAAAATATATAAATATATAAAATACTTTTTATATTAAAAAAGGATCCCATTTGTCCAAGTTCCGGGAAATTTCAAGGAAACGTAACTCTTTTGGTATTTATTTATTTTTACATTTTAATTAAAATGCTGTAAATTTGCTATGTTTCCATACGGTATATTGAAAAACATTTATAAAACTCATTTTATCGGAATATATCGTGAAAACAAGCTGCATTTGATATACATTTTTATGTAGTAAATTCCCATGGTTTTAGTCCATTTCTGGGTTATATTTTTGAGCTTTACCAGATCCCTCTGTGACCGATTTATGCAATGATGTGCATAAACTTTTCGGTTATTAAAAATTCATGGAATTATTTCGCTGATTTTAGTGTTTAATTAAATGCCATATTACATTTTAGGTCCCATTCCCATCAGCACTCAAAAAGGAACGGTTCAACTAAGGACGATATTTAGACATCTGCTGAGAACTATTGCCTCCCACGCTAAGAAGCTTTCTTTATTTTTAATTAGTTCATTCCAGTTTGATGACAAACACCGTAAAAAATAATCTTCTACTTATAACTGGCATCCCCTGATTACAAGAATTCATTGCCAAGGAATTATGTTCTTAAAATCAGTTGCGAGGATCTTTTAATAGTTCGAATGGATGGATACAAAGTTACGTAACTTGATGAACTCTTCCTATTCGAATCTGACTTAAGGGGTTTTGGCGGAATAACTTCAATGGATTCATAACCAAGGTAAGTTGCATAAGTACTCCAAGTATTTCTGTAATAAAATAATTTCCTTGCAGTGTTATGCCACTTAGAGGCGAGTACAATGTACTTGTGGCCTGTAGGTAACTTGTATTACTTTGTTGCTTATTTTATCAGATATTCACTTTATTACAGACTCAAACAAATAGGAAATATCTTTTTTAAATATAATATTAGATTTGGTATATATCTTTCTAAAACTTTGTATCTTTTGTTACTGAATACCTTCAAATGCTTTAAAAATGCGAAAAACTGTTCGAACAAATTTAAGTGTTTCTAAGTCTGGGACAAAAGCGTTTCATAAAAGAAATCGTAAGAAATCAGTTCTGCTCTTATTGACTTTGTTAACAAAAAATTAATAATACCTGTGATAATTCTATCAATGTCGTTGGATATGTGTCCGGCTGCTTTTCTGTTGGCCACAAACCGAATAGACCTATTGAATGACCTATTGAATGACTATGAAGTCGCGAATAACTCTGTGCATGGAGAACATAAGCGAGGCTTGGTTCAAATAAGCCTGTATGAACCCGCAAACAATTCATTTATCAAAACAGCACTTTATAGAAATTTTAAATAAATTGATTAGAATAAGAAACAGCCTTCTAAACGTAGATAATTATTTCGCCTATTGTTTGCCCAACCGAAAGAAAAACGAATCAAAATCCAGGATTGGAAGTAGGTGTTGTCACTGATCCAGACATTCAATTGACTTGATGCAGTCTATGGACCAAATTCTGTAATTCGATTTAATTGCATCGACGATCGAACGCGAAGTGTGTCACCGTTTCCGGCCGTTCTCCGCATCCGCTAAATTTCTTAATACTTAGGGGTTTTTCGTAAGGGTGATGATAAACAATTGAAAACTGAATCTGGCTGTCCTAGCTCAGCCTCCTATTGTTGTCTGCTACCCAAAGAATAAGCAGATCATCATCTCGAGACAGATTGTTAAGTGCATATTTGGAATTTCTAACCAATTTCAAGGTTACAAAGGATTTCATAAGTACCTTGATAGCTGCAGATTGCAATTTTCAATTCCCCGACGATGCATATTCCGAGGGCTTCTTCCTGCTTTCAGGATAGCGTTGACCTCCGTGATATAATTTTTAAGGACATTCACGTCCTTAAAGACAAAGTTTTGAATCTGACCAGAAAGACTTAGACCCACATTGCACAGAATCCTCTAGATCTCAGAAATTAAAGGAGCGCACTTGCAAAAAACTATTCCACTCCGAAGTATTTCTTTTGATGAAGGAAGCTATGATATAAGAATATAAAAACAACACCAAAATAGTTAGGTTTGTCTTAAGGCTCTTGGGGGAAAAAAAAATCTTGAATTGGAAACATAACACCCGGGATCATAAGTGATGTTACGACATACATATCTATGACTCCTATACTTGATTGTCAATCCCGGACATTTTTTTTACTATCAACATATATGGAGCAATCGATAAGAAATATTTTCTCATACCTGAGCTTCTGAGTGTTTCTTTACTACTTTTTGTATTATTAAAAAAATACGAGAAACCAAATTTAAAAATGGGTTGTTCTCGATTCTAATTTGAAAACGTTTCAAATCATTTCGAAAATTTTTAAAGTAACCCTGCAATTGTTGTAGCAAAGCTCTCAGATATCAAAAGATCTGAATTTGATAGAAGATTTCGTTAGGTCTATCAAAAAAAAAATTAATTCTGCAAAAACAATAGTTTTTTCGATTTTAATTCATGGAAGAAGTAAAAACTGAAATACCTTTCATATACCTGTGCAAAATATTCAATCGATTTTGTATGTTAATTGCCAGTAAAAGAATGCCTTTTGCAGACTATTTGGCTTTGATATTTATGAAAAAGGATCAGATCTGCCCGCCCGTATCCCCACCAATCTAAATTGAAATTGATAAAACTTTTCCGTTCTGCTTGCTGGTCAAAATAAAGCTTGCTTTACACTTGAAACCTTTTGTGAAAAATTTATCAACCGTACAAACTGGAATCGTTAACGCGAATTTTATGTTCTCTCTGATGAAATATGAGTATGTGGTTCCACTGTAGCCATATAAACGACGATATATGAACATTGTGCCTGGTTAAATTCTGGCAAATCGATAGTGCTCCCCACCACTATCATCCTACTTGTGCCGTCACCACCTGGTCGATACATGGACCACAGTTATTACATACGAGCGGCCAAGGATGTCAAGTGGTCGCTATATTATGTGTGAGGTTATTTCGTATTTCAACTTTAAGAAAGACCATATGTCCTAGGGTTATAACACCACATATGTACCACCCACTGCGTCCAATTTTCTTCCAACAACTCGAACTGTTCACGCCAGGTGAATGCTTTTCCTGAACAAAAATTTACCCCGTGGCCGTCCCTCCTCTTGGGTTGACATTTTGCCTGGCTTTCAACTTATTGCTAGTTCTATTCTCTTGTGGTAAGTACTTCCAAAATAGAAATGTGAGAAAGGGTTAGAAAGGTTGTCCTAAATGGAAAATCCAAGACGTGTACAATGTTAACTATCTACTGTAGATCCAGCGCCAGGAAGACTTCTTGGCATTCTTTTGGGAATGCTGGCTGGTCTGGCTTTACTTCGCTGGACTATGTCACTAGCATTCCTCGCCTTGGGCAATCTGTGTGAACTTTTCAAAAATTGATTCTGTAGTTACATCTTGTTCGCATGTGACTAGCCAAAGGACGGTCTCCCGGGGAAATGTTAAAGAGTTCTAAATATCGGACTTTGGGGGATTTTTAAAAGTTTAGTTAAGTTTCTCGAATAGAAAGAAAGATATAAGTTATAAAAGCCTTCACAGGATAAAGGATTTAAAAGGTTGATTGAATAGAATTCTTTCTATTACATGGATTCGATGGTATTAAATGATTGGCAGGGGAAATAAGATAATAAAAATCTCGAAAAAGAAATTTGAACCAAGAAATATTTTGATAGTGATATTTATTTTTGGGTAAATACTTTTACCGTATAACATTAATAGGAATTTACATTTTATAAGAAGATCAAATTTCCTTAAAACGTAAAACGCCCACTAAAATTTTCAGTGAAATTAAAAAAGGAAAAAAACTTATGCTCATCATTAAAGTCTGACCTCAAAATTCGACTCCATCAGTGAAAATTCAAACCAAATTCGTCAGATTCGAACTTTAATAATTTCTTGATAGAATCTTAGACTTAAAAAAAAATACAAAGGTCTATTCAAATTTAAGAAATTAACAAAGATCATTTTGAAAGTTAGGACTTCTGTTTCTCCTTGCCAAGTGTACTGGAAGATTATTCCAGGGTATGATAGTCTGAAGAAAAAATTTATTTCCAGTAATAAGACAACAAATCTTGGAGTAATAGCAGGCAGGGTTCCTTCATTTTAGAAGAAGCTGATTTAATTATAAAGATAAAGTGGGTGTTTTAATATAATAACGTTGCGAAGGAATAAAATCGTTTTAAAATTTATGGTAAAAGGTAGTCGTGCCATGGAATACAAAACCGATTTGGATGAAGAATTTAAGACCTTAGATTTTTCTAGAGAAGAAACAAAAAATTAATGACATTCCATGTACAATCGAACATCGTGGCATACAATAACAGCAGAAAAAGTAAATAATCAAGGATCTCGTCCCATTGATGCCAGTGGAGGGAAATACAATCTTCCGAAACGTCTAATGACTTACTAAGTTCCCAACAAATGGACAAATGGACAGAATGAAAAACTAAGTACTAACGTTTTAACACTTGATAAAAATTCTTGAATTAATGGTTTTGTTATTGTTTCTTTTTTATTTTTGTTAGACTGATTTTTATATAACAAATTTAAAGTTATTAAAACAAAAGCACTTTTCTACTACATATTCGACATTTCTTTACTACTCAAAAACTAGTAAGTTGTGATATACTGTGTTTACATATTCGGATTTTATATTTGTCTTTCACTCGAAACTATTCTCAAAACAAAGTATGTGCTGGTATTTTATTTTTTTTTCTATTTTTTCAAGAAAAAATCCTAGATAATTCCTGTTGACGTTAGTGTAAACACAGCACCGAACATATAACCGACACCAACTTAATTACTAAATGGTAGTGGCCATCTTGGATCTGCTTCCTCCTCCTTGTTTCTGATAAATTTTGGAACACAGTTTTTATTGCTAGACGGTATGGTGATTTATATTATTTAAGCGAAAAAGGTATAGAATCAAATCAAGTCGTAGAAAGTGAAAGTGTATGTGGGCCGTTAGGAAAATCTAGGTATTTTCTTACTTTTTTAGATGATTGTACTCGCTGCTGGTGTGAAATCTATTTCATTAGAAATAAAACAAAAGTATTTCAAAGGTTTAAACAATTCAAGGCCAAGGTAGAAAACTTAACTGGCGAAAATATCAAATATTTGCAGTCTGATAATGGGACTGAGTAGGTACATAAATTCTGAATTCAATGAATTTTTAAAGGAGGCTGTCTGGTATAGAAAGAGAAAGGCGACTCACAGTTCCATACAGTCAAGAGCAGAACGGGGTTGCTGAACGCAAGAATCGGATCCTGGTGGAAATGAGCAGGTGCTTGTTGATTCAGTCAGGTTGGCCAATTTCGTTTTGGGCAGAGGCGATTTTAACCAGTAATTATATCCGAAACCGTTGTCCCACTTCTTCATTAGATGGTAAAACTCCTTTTGAAGCTTGGTACGGAAGGGTGCTTATTGTCTCATAAATTCGTGGATTCGGTTGTGAAGGATACATGCTAAACAAGGCTCCCAATAAAGGTAAATTTGATGATCGTTCTGAAAAATGCATTCTTGTAGGATTTTCTGATGAGTGGAAAGGTTACCGGGTATACCTCCTAAATAGAAGAATGATCACAGTGTCAACAGATGTCAAATTTAAAAGCACCATTCTCACGAGAGGTTCTTTAAGTGATCCTGATTCTTTTGATTTTGTTGTTGGCCCATGGGAGGAGGAAATCGTGTATCCAATGTTGGATCCAAAACTCGATGATGGACCAATGAGAGTGGGCGATTCACGTGATAATATATTAGGTGGAAAATGGGACCAAAATTTAGAGTCCACAAGTGATATGAAAGTGAGGAAAAATCGAGAGGAATCCAAGGAAGTTGTTATAGATATAGATAGTTCTGAATACGATTCAGTTGGTTCGAACTCCGATTCTTTTGTGAGCGGTGGAGCAGAGGTAAGAAATGTACCGCGAGGTCAAGGTCGCTCTAAAACTATTCGTACTGGTCAACGTGGTAGACCTAAAAAGCTGTACCATTCCACCAGTTTACTGACAGAGTATGAAAGAATTAAAGCCATTATCGACTACTTGCAAGGTTTTTTTCGAGGTTAAGGATATGGGACCATTGAGCTACTGTCTTGGAATTCAGTTCTACTAAACTGATGAGCACCTCATGGTCATGAGCCAATCATACTATATCAGTGAATTGCTTGACCACTTTGGGATGTCTGGAGCGAAACCTGCAAAAACTCCTATGGTTAGAGTGAGCGGGAGAATGTAGTACTCAACCATATAGGGAGCTCGTTGGTGCCTTAATGTATTCGGCCATTAATACTCGCCCAGATATTGCCTTCACTATGAGTGTCCTAAGCCAGTTTAACGATTGCCGTGACATGACACAGTGGTTTCGTTATTTAAAGGGAACGATAAATTATGGCTTGATGTTCTACAAAAATTGTAATGATCATCTGATTAGTTATGTAGATGCTGATTGGGGAGGATGTATGTTGTCATCGATCGAAGCCGAATACGTCGGAATTACTGAGGCTGCAAAGAAGCTTATTTATTTGAAAAATTTTTAATCGAATTAGGTTTCAAGTCTATTGCAGGTAATTGTCTGTTCAGTGATAGTCAAGGGGCGCAAAGACTGGCAACAAATCCTGTGTTTCATGCGCGGACGAAGCATATCGATATTGAAATGCACTACAGTCGAGAACTCTTTGAGTCTCAGGAGATCTCTCCATGCCATGATACCCTCTAATTCGCATCCTTCAAATCACTTGTAAAAATGATTACTGAGAATGCATGATTGGATGATGGCTTAAAGGCAACAAAAGAAAAACATATTATCATGATGATATTTCACCTTATCTTATATTTCCCTGTGATAAATTTTAATATACCTGTAACAGTGAGAGAATACATCCAGTGACAATTAATGGATGTCAAACCTCCCTTAAATACTGATTCGAACTGTTACCTTTTTGAAGTACTTGGTAGAATGGGTCTGTAATTTCTGATTTCCTCACCCATTAAATAAAAGAAATTCACCAAATCAAAATTTAACGTGCAATTATAAGCCCTTTGAATTTAATTACTTCCCATAAATTATATCACACATTCTAAAACGAAATCGGAAACTCCTTTAATAAAGCCTAAATAAAATTATGTTTCCATGCTGAAATGCCATTAAAAACGCCGTATAAAATCAAATTTTATTCAAGTCAACAAATAAAAGCATTTTCCACGCGATGAATTTTTATCGTTTGTTCCAGGCCAAATTAACTCCAATGACAATTTGGGGCTGCCATTATTTTCCTCATTTTTACGATATAAAATTGTGAAAGACGAAATTAATGAGTAATTTTCCACGTGTGCTCGTAACAGGCATAAAATTCTGCAGCTAAATAAGTTACGGGGGTGTTGAATGCCCAGACACCTGACATTTTCTTTATCAACTAAATGGGATTCACTAATAAGGGAAACAAACCCTGGGCCACTAATGCGTATTTATCTGAACGCTTTACTTATTAGATGTTCCCTCCGCCTTTTTCGCCACGATTGGGGCAATAATTGAGTTAATAACTTCACTTCGATGACTCCTGATAATGAGCTCTTGTTAGGAAGTGCCTTGGAACATGGACTGCACTCAGATAATAAGATGTGCTATATAATTGGATTTGTTATTTTTCAACCGAGATGAGACTACTCCGAATTAGGACTAATAGAATTATTGATGCTCGCAACTCTGTTAATTACATCAAAAAGGAAAGAACATATTTTTACTTCTTTCCTAGTAGGAGATTATTGATTAAATTTATGTGGAATTAAAGAGTTTGTTTGCAATTTTATTATTTCAAATTCCTCACAATATTTCCCTTATAGGTTTTTTTTTGTATGCAGAAAGTTATTGCTTAAAATCCTCGTCCAATTTTTCACTCAGCCCCTTACTAAAAAAATGACAGACTTTATGTCTCTCAGATGATCCTTGCCACCTTCACTGGTGTTAACCATGAAGTTTGCTCTATTAGCGATCAGTTACTTCCACTTGGTCTTCTACTTCGGTTTGCCTGAAGTATCTGGGTGTATATATCGGTCGCGATGCTGTCGCACGTAACCCACTATACGGTTCCGGGGAAACTCTCAGGATCTTTGAAATCTCGGCTGTTCTCCTTTTCTCTGAAAGGGAGAGAATCTATGCTGGTGGTATCGTCCATTTCCCACATCTTGAGGTCCCTCCAGATAAAGGTAACCAATACTTGTCGGAGATATTGGCTCGCCGAAAGCCCTGTCTATGCATCAGTTTCTGCGTGTGGCTTAGGGATCGCCGACTTGGTGGTGAGGGTCAAATGTATCCAGATGCGCGCGTTCAAATGAATCTTTTGCCACATGGACACTTTTATCTCTCAGTTGTGGATCGGCTTGCTTCTTGAGTACAGACTGCGATTGGGGGAGAACCATCTCCTTCTCCACAGTGGACTACCGTACCCTCAGACTGGAACTGAGATCTGACCCTTACTAGGTGTGGCCCAGGACCTAGACAAGTGTTCCAAATGGGTTCTAACTCAATGGGAAAGTTCTTCCAGGTGCCGCTCAGATTCAATCTCGATATGAACGACGCGATAATCTGGTCGATATCGGTGACGTCACTGACGTGAGAACATTTTGATCGTAGTCGACATGGAGCGAGAGGGAATCCGCGAGATCGACACCAGTACCCTGAATTGTGCTTCAAAGACAATCGCATACCTTATTTAGTGGGTTCACAACATGGTTTATAAGGCTACGATTGTGGGATTAAATCCGCCGAGGTTCACTAGACTCTCCAGGTGACGCGCACAACCAGGGGTTGTGTTTGAAGCGACAGCTCCGTCCCTTCGGAACCTCACTCTCCTCTGACACGTGTACGATCTGAACCATTTGTTACAACACTCATTGGTTTCTACATATTTCTAGTTGCTCTAATATACGATGAATCGAAGGATGATATCGTCGTTTTCAATCGGCAATAGACTTCTGTACAGAAGGTGGTCCTGATCCTTTTTTAAAGAAAAGAAAAACAAGTTCGGTAGCCCCATAGAGAAAAGCTTATAGATCAAAATGCACCGAATATTTTTATATTTACGATAAGAACAAATGAAATAATAAATAAAAGTCAAAAATAGTTATTTTTGGATTTTCAAGATATTTCAACTTTCTATTAAATAAAAATATTTATAGATGAAAATCTTCGACATTCTTACTGTAAACATTCCAATGAATTCATTTCAAATAACTCGCTTGAATATTTTTTATCAAGCGGTAAAGTTCTGAGTATTGACCGACTCCAGGTATTACAACCCTTTCGATCTCATCCAAGTATTGCCATATACTAAACCTAACAAAATACACCTACCGTCGAGAAACCCCAGCCTATAAAGAATTTGTTTTAGAACAGAAAAGAAAAGAACTTATAAACTTTCGAATTTAACTTTAAGGAGAATATTGAACAAAGATTTTTATTAATACAAACCGGAATAAAAGTTAGTTTGTCCTAGTTTTAGTTAGAAAAAACTCAAAAGATTTCAATAAAGCTTCCGTTCATAATTTCCTGTACTCAATGAAGACAGAAATAATAATAAAAGCTGGAAATTTCATTTTAGAGTCCACTGTTTCAAGTAGTCTCGTAATTATTGCAAAAGTTAAAAACGATTTTCACGAAATTTTCGCGATAAATTTGCAATTCAAAATTAGCCACTAACTTTCTTCGAGAAGTTCCATCCGCGCTTTGTTTATTGAATTCATTTGATAGCTAGTTTAAAACTTGTGTTCGTGGCCAGCTTTTTGTTTTGACTCCGTAATGTAGTTGAAAATTAATTTTTGAAACTCTTCACTGAATACGAAATGACAAATAAAACTTGCCGGGATCCTTAATACCATAAAAACTTTAAAAGGGTTTACACGTCTTAAGCGTAGCAATGAGTGCAGTGGGACTTTTCTACGGTTTATACCGTTAATAAAAAGTCTATTAAAAATTTAATTTGCAATTTTAACTTGTGTATTTCAATAAAGCCAATAAAAGCCAGGCACTGCATCAAAGGAAGCAATTCAGTGGTTGGATTTGTGTTGTGCCTTTTGGATCTGCAACAAATCTGGGCGGATGGAAATAAGCCAGCTAATGGTAAACTTTATCAGATAGAAATGCGGTATCTTTGTTACCCTTGAAAGCATCAACGCTTGCACAATCCTGACAGACTTTTCACCTACCACTTGCAACTGAAATGTTCTAAAGTTTTTGTTGAAAATTTAAGTCTTTCATACGTGTGTACGTATTGCATCTCTGATGTGCATACCTTCATCAGAGATTTTAGGCTCCACTGCTATTCCATAAATTCCATTCTACATGCCAACAACTACCAGAGGGGATTGGAATGTAAGGGGGAGGGGGGAGGAGTTGTATGTGAACCTGCATTTCCTCACTATACAATCGGATCGATTTTCATTACAAAACATTGCACTTTTGCCTTGGAGAATGCATCATGCATTAGTATGTGTTAAATCACAGTATACCCATACTAATTTCAGTTCATCGCACCAGGTAGGCTGATTATCATCTGCCTTTGTTATCCGTTCAACCTTCACTTCAACTTCGTCTTTTGATATCGATATATTCATGAATTTCGACAAAGTGAAAAGTATTACACGTGCGCTAACACCAGTTTTCATCGAATAGCTTTAGCTCTGTTTACTGCTCTTTACTCAATTCTGTGCGCTTAATGAACAATAAAAACCTGGGAAAAGAACGATTCATTGATTCCGGCCCTTTTAACACAGCACAGGCAATTTTAATAGGAGCACGATTTCAGGACATTTGAAAAAAAAAAACAAATAAAATAAAATCGTTTAAATTCGGAACTGAGTATTAACTCAAAGAACACGAACATAAGTGACAATTTTCAGGTACGTGCCTTGAAGAAATCAAGTAAAATGTGAATTTTTTAATCTAATCAATATTAAATCTATCGTCCCGATGTAATACGTCCTCTTCTAGCATAGGAGGACAAATGGGCTTATTTCTGGATAATTCCAAAAGAATTGCATTTTGCATGCTCTTCTACCAAATTACAGGATAAACCCAACCATAGAAAACTCATTTCCACTTTCGACGAATATTGAATGCAGTACAAAATGCACTAACACAATTTTTCTCAATATTTTTATTGCAAAGAGAATAGTCTAAAGAACTACTTTAGTACTTATTAAGTCTAGAGAGTTTACTCAAACCATCATTTTGTATCCTATTGTCAGTGCATTCTGCTTGTAAGCCTACGAATATTATCTCCTGTATTATTTTAACACTACAAATGTTGTAGAATATTGTCAGCACTGAATTCAAAGAATTGAACAACGCATTCACACAACTTGAATATATAAGCAACTATCTTGGAATGATCTTTCTCAGAATTTAATAGGAGTATTACAAAGTATTCTTCATATGCGCGATGGATATGTATCACAGGTGTTTTCCAAAAAGTGCAACTATATTGACGCATCTACACATCAGCAATATTTTTCGAGTGAAAGGCAGAAGTACTAACAGTGACATTAATATCACAATCACAATTAAATTCAATAATGGAATTTATAGCTAGAGAGTTAGAACTTTGATATCTAACCGCCGACTGGAGTAATGCATAGTCCAAATTGAAGCGCTTCCGTATTTATGAACACTTTCGTCGTTTACGCAATAATGTGGATATCGAAATTCGGTACCCAAAAATCAAGTGCATCATTTCCAAATTAAATCCGAATGTATCTACGGATATTGTTTCAAATTATGGCAACATCGCTTTAATTTTCTTTCATCTCTTACAGTAGCAGTATATTGTTTTGTATTCGTATTAGTATATCTTGCCTACAATGTAATAGTCTGCAATGTAACAGTCAGTCCTTACTAGTCCACGATTCCAAGCGCACGATTCTCTGAATTCTACTAGAATAAATTTTGTACTTGGAAAAAGTCTAGTTTTCTTTATCTTCGATTTTTGAAATACAGTCCACTCATCAACATAAACTTTGTGGTCCTTCGAGCCGGATATAAACCAGCGACCTATGGATATAAAGTCCACGGCGAAATAAGTGGACCAAGGAACAATGCAATCTTCAAAATGTATGCTTGCTCCAATCACAGCAATATTTTCTGGACAAGATGGATACGTTCGTGTGGCGCAAACAAACAAAATGTAATTTTTCGTAAAATATAGTAAAATTTCCGTTATGTTAACATAAATTTCCTCAATTTAGATAAACACATTGTTCCCTTAACAAATTTCTGGTCCACATTATGAATGTCGATTGTCGACTGTAGATTGAAATCGACAAGTCAATATTTTTGAACTTAGGACAAAGAGTTTAGGAAAAATTCGGAAAATCTAATTCTTTAATAATAATTAATTGGAATCAACAACAAAAGCTTTTGCACATTTTTTAATTTAGGTTTTATTGAGGAGTCGATTTCAACCGACAGTCGACAATCGATATTCATAATACAGCCCTCTATTTCGTTAAAACTACAAGTCCATTGTATATGTAAGTAAAATTATTTCCTAAAGAAAACAAAATTGATGCCCAAGTGCAAAGAGGAGTTTTCGTTTAGTTTTACGACACCTTTACTCTATATTACGTAAATTGAACGAAATTTTTGTAAAATTGGTACCTATATGACTTTGTAGTGATTACGCAAATTCCATGTTATGCAGACATCGCTGGGAAAATGCGTCATATGCCATAGAAATTTGGTGGATGCGTTGCTGTTAAGTTCTATTCTTCTCAATGTGCAAGTTCTTATAAAATGGTGCCAAAAAATAATTTATAAGTTTTTATTAGTTATATTTTTTATAATGAAGTGTGTTATATGAATTCTGTGGAAGAATCAACGCATTTGTTAGAAAATTTGAAAAGTCTCCGCGGAGAAGTATTTATAAGGGATTTCTCAAGTATACTGTTGGCAATTGATAGAGCATTTTACTTGCATTTTTTTTTTGGAACATAGTATTACGACGGAAAGTTTCAAGTATATGAAGCCAGAACGTTTAGATATGATTTGTTCAGCAACAAAATTTGGTGCACGAATAATCTTTGAACACAATATTGAACAGTGGCAAAAGGAATATGTATGTGAATGTATTTTTTTTGCTTATGTATTTTTTCAAATCGAATTTGATAGACGACAAAAGCATCTTCATCGAAAACATAACCACCAAGTCCATTATCAGAATTTACAGTGGGATCAACAGAGTCTATGAAATCATCGATTAACAATTGGATAGAAAACAGTAAATTTTCGAATAGATAATATAGTAAAACAATTTTACGAGAAAAATGGAACGCTGACTTCTAATTGCAATTGGCAGAAATAATTACCCAAACTCTTATAGTGCAAAAAGTAACTGCTCCTCCAACTTTCTGTAAGAAAAGAGCAGAAGAAGTAACGAATATATTTCCTATTGAGTGCTGGGTATATATATGTACGAAACAGTCCGAATATGTATTTACATGTTATTACAAGTAAAATTCCTATTACTTTGTCCACAATCTGAAAAAAGGCCAGGTGGAATTATATATAATATATTCCACAACGTCTTACCAAAACTTCGATCTGAAGGTCTTATAAGCGGGAATAGTAAAAAGAGAGCTCTAACAAATAAGCCAGAACTCAATAAAGAAATAGGTGCAATTCCTTACGATTGTTACATTTTATATATTACAATATACAGGGTGTCCCAAAACTCAACGTCAAGCACCAGTTTATGAGGGTTCATTAAAAAAAAATAAAAATTTTTTCATATCTGATCATTTTTGAGATTCCGACATTTTTTTTGTGAATTGTGAAAATTGCATAATAATGTTTTTTTTAAAGTATGCAACTTTTGGTATTATTTAGAATTGGGACAAATAGCAGGGTTATTTAGGATTGCGTAACAAGAATTACTATGAAAAAATATAAATAAAAGTAGGGTGCAGGGTAGTGACTTCCACAATTCACAAAAAAATACCTGAATCTCAGAAATGATCAGACATGTAATTTTTTTTTATATTTTTTTGTGAACACTTATAAACTGGTGTATCCATTGGTCCCGGCTTGACGTTGAGTTTTGGGACACTCTGTATATTTGCATCATCACCTTCTAATATAGAGAAAGAAAAAATGTGGTTACAGTTTAATATTGCACCACAGGACTTGGTACTTGGTCTATTAATTATTTTGGGACAAAATATAAGGTTGCCGATTATCTTCACAGTAAAGAAAATAAAGATTATGCACTCAGAATCACTGAAATTATTACAGAACATGATATTCAAATTTATTTTTTTTTGTCAGCTGATAGAAATTATTGAATATAAAAAATATTACAGAAAATTCAAGATATAAGTGTTAAATGTTTGTACTTCTCTTATAGGAGAAAAATTTTTAAGACCTAAAGTTTTTGGGTGTAGTTCCGTTTATGTGGCGCACCCGGTTGTCTTGAAACCTTACACAACGGTACCTCATGACGTCACAAATCTGACGGTATAAGTTATTTTAGACAAGGTCATTTAATGGTCAAAAAGTATGTTTGAAATTCAAACAAAAAATCAGTTTTTTGTGAATATTTTCCTAACGGAAGCTAGGTGTATCTTGGTAGGAACATGTGTCCTAAGATCCTCCAGGCGATGCCCAAATTAATTTCAAGATATGTCCTTTTACAGGATTAAAAAGGACATTTTTCTGTTTATTCCGTTCAATTCAAATATTTTCATAACGGTAAATAATAGAAGTTATAAATTTGGCCCATATGTAGGTAACGAAGCCTTCTATAGGGACACATTATTTATTTTTGGTGGTGTCCTTTTATAAGGACATAAAGGACATATTTCTTTCCTTATCCTTATAAAACTAATACATAAAAATATAAATAAGACTACGCTTGAAATTAAGAAAAACCTATCAAAAGGCATAAGAAATACCTATAAAACCGGTACAATCGGTATGTCACTCTGCAAAATAAAAAAAAAATCCAAATAATTATTTTTTCCCAATTCTACCCCTTTCCTTTTTGTGACCCAAGCCCACCCCGTCACCCAACGTTTCTCTATTTACAGCCATAGGCCGGGGCAACGGTGACCCCTTAACACCACCAGGGACATCCAACAAGAATCGCCATAAGAGGTCGTAGGACGGATGGAGTATGACCATGAGGAGTTAAGGTCGACCCACTTTCCCCCACAACAAGCAGATAAGAGAATGGTGCCCCGCTGTTGGGGCTCTCCTCACACCTTATCTAACATGCATATCCTTCCCCGCCCTCCATCCTTACCTTCCAACGGAGTGTGATTTTTTTCTTTTCTATATGTACAGAAAATGAAGGGCGTGTTGCATAGAATTTCGCAGTCCAACTCAGTCTAGAGCTTGGACTCGTTCGAATCTCTGCTTATTAGAACCCTGGCCCTACTAATATTCCAGCGGTTGGCCCACAGCAAATTTTAGCAATACAAATTAACCAGGCAAGAATATTGAACAACTTTTGGAAGATCATTGGTAATCATACTAAACAGCAATGGTCCCGAGAAAATGAAAGGGGGTAAGCGAGAAAATTATAAGGGGAGCAGATTTGTTCAATTGATTTTCGTTTGCTAATTCTGGTCGCCCTACTGAGACTCTTGTTATCTTCCGCTTGCGCATGCAAATAAAGAAGATGACATTAAGTAATCTCTCGCTTATGCACGATGCACTCAATCCTTTGTTAAGAGTAGACTATAGAGACAAAACGCCAATTATAACCGGCAGGAATATGTTGAAAATTGCAAAAATTTCTTGAGAAGACTAGACCCCACGAGGATCAGTACAGCTGGTGATGATCATGTTGAGCTTTCATCCACTTTAAGCATCTTAGATTGAAGAAATATATTTTATCCTCCATCCAAAGTTCTAGTCCTAATATGACTTTCTCCACCTTCTCAACTTTTATTAATTATTAGTCAATATCACCTCCTGTAAGCGTTCCAATTTTTATTACACAGTTCTCAATTGATTTTGACACAATCGTAAAATTTATATTCGCAAATTTTCATATAGTAGAATAGTAAAAAACTTATTTGGCTTTCACATTTGTTTACAAAACTTTTCTGGTAAATTTTTCACAAGCCAATTCTTCTTAATTATTCAAAAGGTGCAACCAACTTGATATCTTTACAAAACATTTACTCGCACGCTTTCTTACCTTGTAATCAGCCGAAATGGAGCGTGCACATGATAACTTTACTCCAAAATAATAGGCCCAAATTGCACACAATTTCTTGAACTTGTGCCATTCACACCTGAAGCCGCAAAGTTCATGGGACCAAAGTTTCATTTCGTCTAGGAAACTCCTTTGGCGGAGTTCCTCATTAGCTAAAACGTTAAGTTCGGAACACCTGATTCGAGAGGGAGTGAACCACCAGAATTGAGTGGAGGCTTTCATCACGAGGATAGGAAGGCGCCTTATGGTGCATCACCGTTCTACTCATATGTTCATATGCTTCCAACTGCTGTTAATGTAGCCACCATAAACACAGCATATTCAACTCATTATGATTAAAGTTGAGCACTGCCGCTGCTGATAGCTCTGAAAAGTCTCAGGAATTTATATCCAGGTCACCTATATGGAGTTCTCTAAGAGCGCAGAACACCCTCCTTTCCTTGGAGGCTCCGGAGGAATCTCAAAGAGATGGTAAAAGGGGATTTCTTTTCACTGACTTTACTGACTGCTTTTAGGGGTTTTGAAAGTGTGTGAGGGAAGCGTTGAAACGAAAATGCCTGCGGTCCCCTTCTTCCCGGCCCTTCAATAAACCACACACATCCCTCTTTAGTGGATTACAGTAATTTCAGGTTTGAATGGGACAAATACTCCGCGCTGAAAAATTGCAGGTGTGCGAACTGTGCTTTTTGTCTAATTGTACGGTTGCGACTGCATCGCTATTGTTGTTAAAGTTTTATGCGGAATGCTGTAGACTTTTTGAAACGAAACCGTCATAAGTCCCGGGCACTTCTCGCCGCCCCACTGCTCAGCATAAGCACAAGCTCCTATTGTGGGTGGATGCCATGGAGAGGAAATAATTAAAAATATAACAAGTGCCAAGTGCTTGAACTACTTTCTACTCTGCTTGAAATGTTCCCCCGAAAGAAAGGATTTTTACTTTGAGGTTATTGCGGTTTTAGGGAAGCTGGAAAATGAAGCTATGCTGAACTTTGCTCGAACAAAAAAGCCTTCCTCCTGGATTTTAACCTTTGAAATGCGGTTACCTAAGCAAGCAATGCTTTTGTTATCTCTTCACATTTTTCGCATTTTTAGGTCTAAAATTGTCTTCTTTTTGGGTCAAGTTTAAGCATTTGTCTTCGGGGCAGTGACAACTGTCGGGATCTAATTTCGTTCATTTGCCTGGATCCCCTTTCCCACAGGTTTAAAGCAACAATGCGATGAAATTTCTGTTGGAAAAATCCTGTCATCTTAAAGCCGCCCAATTTGTCGGGAGAGCGTGCCAATCTACTTAAAAATATCCCGGCACAAAGGATCATAATCCAGAGTAATAGCTGTGATGGTGGAATGATTAACGATGCTTTGTCCATACAACATGGAACATCCCCAGGGATAGGAAGCACACAGCTAGCGCTTAAAAATGTGGTTAAATTTATTAATAAATAACTGAGATGACATAATCACAAGAAAAGCTTTTCATTCATTCCGCATCCCTGAGGATCTCGTGTGTCTTTCATTGGAGTGGCGTTCATTCCTTATCATTCGCCCTGTTCCTGTTCGCGCTGCCAAAAGATTCATCCTGTTTGAACTGAAACCGTCCCGCCCCCACGATTTATCGATTTTAATTAGGAGCCTTTTTTATCTTCGCCGCCTTCATCTTTTTAGATTAATTAATTATCCACGGAATGACGGTAAAATTTTTGACGGGCAGCCGTTCCATCAGGGGAAAATGTACACGTTGCGCTTTAGAGGTGGATTTACGGCTTTATGTCAGGGATTAAGCAAACACTTTAATTACCTGTCGTGAATGGCAGCGAAGATTACCGCGTGATACAGGTGTTCGGTGTCAACCAAATATCTGCAAACAATTGCGGCTCGGAAAGAAATGACTGCAGCATTGAATGGAGAGAAAAGGCATTAATTAAGAGATCAACCTGTCATCGATATTGCTATAGTATAAGGCTTTTGAGATATATCTAATAAGCAAAAAGATAAAAGGCATTTTCAATTATTGAGTGCGGTACTAATTCTCTGAGTGAATTTATTTTATTATTGGTGAATAGTTTTAATTCTACGGATGTATAAGTATTTAGGCTCAAGCCGAGAGAACAAACTGTGTAGTATATGTCTCACAAAAATGCCCAGAGAAAGACGGCGCCTTGCATCTTTATAATCTAATCTAATTATAGAGTTAACCGCAACATCTGTGCAACACGCTATTAGCAAGGATCAGGAACTGCAGTACACTCTGCAGCCTGAATCCACCATTGAAAGTGGACTCTTCGAAACGAGGATGAGTGGACTCAGCGCAACCCTACCTCTGAGCAGATCCGATCTACAATAAGATCAGAGACTCAGCCACCTCTGAGCAAAAATCCTAAAGCGTGATAGGATAAGAGAAAAAAACCTGTAATCTGGCGCTAACAAATGGGAGCCGTCAGGTTCTGCTTTGAAAAGAAGGATACAGCCCAGCAGGAAATTTAGTAAAGTATTCCTTCCAGAATTAATTACCACATTGATGAATATTTCACAGCTTTAGAAGAAAAAGCACTGAAAAATGCTACTTGTATAATTTGTTGTACAAGACATTACCACCTGCATTACATTATATCAAAAATAATACAGAAGAGTAATTAATTAGCCCAAATTATTCATTTCTCTTTCGAGGTAATTCTAGGTATGGAATTTAGTGGCTTATTACCACCTATGACAGCCAATGAAAATGTAATTGAGTCTGTAATCCAGTGGGTAAGTATCTCTATCTTACCGCAATTAATTCCAGAACTAGTTCAGTAATGATTACATTTCCTGCGGGGGTTATTCCTTGACACCACTACGGGAATACAAGAATCTTACTGCCATAACAATGCCAGTGCCTGTACTATAACTGGCAGGGTCGCCGTTGAGCAATTGGTCGGTTCCAGATTATCTGCGGCTGGATACCCACGGTTAGCCTTGCTGATCTCTTTGTCGCTAGAAGGGTTAGGACATGATCATCTTAAGAGGAAATTCCTTCAAAAACAAAGAAAATAATTCCGGGATCCCCCGAAATCGATGCCCCGAGAGCTGCAGACACTAATGTATGGTTTATAGATATTGGCGTTACCAGAAGGAAAGATCATTGGAGAAAGACAAATTGCCTTTTAAAGTCTTGGATGCAGATACAGCCTTTTATGCTGCTCTTGAGATTTTTGAGAGGGTGCTGCCTGTCCGATTTTCGCAGTGCGGACTAAGATAGATTCATTATTGGGCGGTTTGTAAAGACATCGTTACGGTGGTTTTTCTGATGGAAAGAGCGTGGGAATTTGGGGCACTGTGGGAGGGCAGTAACCTTTGAATAGTAAGATTTGATGAACTTCCACAGCTCTTCCGCGAATATGTGGCCATGAAGAACAAACTGAGCTCAAATAAGTATATTCTCATCTGTTTGGAAATTGAAAGAAAGACCTTTTAACCGAGTTGTGGGTGGCCTATTACCGAAGAGAATAGAAGGGCACTGTTTTACTCACCGATAAACCGTGACTTGTTTACAAAGAACGGTACGAGGGACGGGGAGGCTCACTTCAAGTATGGTACTGTCAGATTTAGACCTTACGATAAGTACGTAGGGACAGACCAACCTGCTAGAAGGAGATGGACAGTTGTCTTCGGATAACGACCGACCTTAGAGAAATACCAAAAATACAACCGGGCATGGGTTGAGGGCACATCACCTGGTTGTTGAAGTGCAGACGGCTGAAACGTCAGTGAGATGTCGAAATTGGGATTCTTTCAACAATAACAACTGCTCGATAAGAGCACAGAAAAGGCTACCTAGAACAGGCATACTAGAATCCTTAGAGATTTTAGTATGCCTGTTCCAGGACATGCCTTTTGTTGAGATAAACCCCGAAGTTGTCGCAAATGATTAAGTGGTTTTCATAACTATGGCCGGCAGAGTAGATTACACGACGGCCAAATTGTACAGACCAATAAGCTTAATCTGCTCTCTATTGGAAACTTTACCCGCTTTTAGCACGATGTTTACCTATTGAATTCATGATTACCTCAGAGTTTGAGCTCCGGATTCCAGAAAGTTGGAACGGGCACCCTCTGCCCGTTCCAACTTTCTGGATACATCAGGGTTTTCCGGGCAGACTACTCATAGTGAGTACCTATGCCAGCCAAGTCGATCGGTGTACTAACGATTATCAAATTGATTCTCCTTGATCGAAGCACTTTCTTTATTTCATCTACAAAGAATCTTTCTATCTATATGTGGACATTTTTCAAGAGTTTTTTCGAGTGGATTTCACCTTAAGATTTAATTTAACCCAATGGGAATGGGCTAAAATGCTTCGCTACTGCGGACTGCGGTACGCTTCACTATTTAAAGGAATAGGAGAGACTCAGGATCAGAACATGAGTACATAATGGCGAGACATGGAGTGAGGGTGGTGTTAGCGCCGCAATTACGTACAATGGACCTCACCGTGGGAATTGGCGTTTTCGCGGGTGCTTCTGCCCCCACTGACCTTACTTTTTTCCAGGACCACCCCTAAGTGTATTTATATATGGACTGTATTCAGTATTGATGATCGATAAGATATAAAGGATTCATTAATATTAGTGGTAGATATCTTGCACGCTACTCCTATGAAATTTTTAAGCATGTCAATTTTTAGATTTTTAGATACCTTAAAATTTAAATTTAGTTAATTACCACAGAATGTAATCTTAATATTTATTTGCTGTGGGTATTTGAGCGAATTGGTAAAAATTTAACTATGGCTTAAGACAGCTGTTGGCTAGTTCCAGCTGTTTATGTTTTTTTTGTGCGAGCCACTACTATTCATTACCTTTATAGAGGTGTGATTTTCAGGAAATTGGACTACACTGCTCGAAGTATGCACATGTGACCTCTATCGGAATGCTTTTATACTACATTACATGAAATTAATGTTAGATATATGTATATAAATCGAGAAGTGAAAATTTTCACAATCCCCAGGAACATAAAACTTCCTATTTGAATGTGTAAATCACCACGTGGCGTGCGTTATTAATTTGTGCAAGTTACCCAGAAATGGGATTTGCTTTCACAGATGTGGAATTTTAATTAAAAAATTCATTCAAGTATTAAAAAGTCCTTTTGAAAATTTAAGTTAAATAGTTATAACACGCTCACTGTGTGTATGTGAAATTAAATTATTACTATATATAATAAAAAGCATTGGGCTGAAGTTTCTAAGGATTTGTAACTTCATTTAGGCCCTTGCTTTCCAATATTCGGCCAGTTCCACCACTGATCCATTTGGTATCAACGTTTTTTAAGTTTAGGCGCGTGGGAAATGCTTTAACTTTTCATTCGAATTGACACACTTTGGTCATTACTTCACGGCCATTTTAAGGAATGGTTATGAAGCATGATATCCACCACTTCACTTATCTTTTTTAATAAGAAGTGAAAGAACAGAGAATGTACCGTGGCTGCGGCTTTTCACGAGTTTCACGAGTATACTCGATCTATGAAGAAAATATTAAATTGCAGTAAAATGTAAAAACAATCTCAGTTAATTGCCTCATTTACTTATATTTTAATTAGGATTGTAATGTGCAATGACCTTGTTTATTTTACTTTTACAAAAACGTTTTACTGCTTCCTCTTAGAAATTTTTTTATTTTTATAAGTCGAGTTGATAATTTTGTCGGTATGTTGGTTATTCCCCGAATTACATCGTAGGTTGAATTTTTTCCAATAGAAATAAGTATCTATAAATAAATGCATGAAAGGCTGAAAGCCATTAGTCTTAACGAATTGACAGAAAGTGATATTTATAAGATATAAAAAAATTCTAGCTTTTTTGTACTTTATTGATTTGCTTCAATCGCAGTAATGTGAGCTACAAGGTTATATGAAGATTACTTGGAAAATTGCTCTTTAATGTTATACAGGGTGCTTCAGATCAAGGTACCGCCTGGTAAAACACGTAATTCCTTGAGGTAAGCTGATAAAAAAATCCTTCCACAAACTACCCACCAAAAACCCTCCCCTAACCAGTTAGAGCCTCTCATAGATTTTTCGAA